>CAUYPK010170105.1:0-103972 GCA_963574355.1 Loris lydekkerianus
CTGAGTTATAAAAACATTAGAAAGTTGTAGGAAATACAGTAATTAAGAGGCTGAATATTTTTTCCATGACTTAGCAATTATGAATAGGGCTGCGATAAACATTCTGGTATAAATATCTTTGTTAAGATGTGATTTTTGGTCCTCTGGGTATATGCCCAGCAGAGGAATTACCGGATTGAATGTACTCAGCTCTACTATGAAACTAATTTAGGGTTTTTACATGAAAGCTATAACCCAGTTACAACCTAAGAATAGGGGAAAGGGGGAAAGGGAGAGGAGGGAGGGGGGATGGGGGTGGAGGGAGGGGTACTGGTGGAATTACACCTGAGGGGCATCTAACAAGGGTATATGTGAAACTCCCTAAATGTGGAATGTAAATGTCTTGGCACGGTAACTGGGAAAATGCCAGGAAGGCTATGTTAGCTATTGTGATGAAAATGTGTCAAATGGTCTGTGAAGCTAGTGTATGATGCCCCATAATCATACCAATGTATGCAGTTATGATTTAATAAATTAAAAAAAAAAAAAGAGGCTGAATATTTAGGGGCTGTTGAGGAGGAGAAACACAACAAATAGGAATGTTTGAGAAATATTTTTGCTCCTCTAGTTTCTCCGCATTTCTTGTGTAGCACATTCTAGGAAAGGGCCCAACAAAGTAATGTGAGTGACAAAAGACAGGTGGGTTTAAAGTATGAGAAATGGCCCAGGTCCTGAAGTGTGATGGTGTGGGTTGCCAGAAACCCACCCTGTTAGTGAGCCAGGGAAGGAGCAAACAGCTGTGTTGGGAGGGCTGGCAATTGGCATATCTTGTCATAAAATTTTAGGGCCCAGAATATTAATCAAGAATTTCATCCAACATTAAGACCTGTGACAGAGACATCCTTTCCACAATTGACAGTCCCGGCTCCCTGGCTAATAAAAACTAGTCAACAGACTATTCTTCCAAAGTGTTGTTTAGACACTTGGCACAATATAAAATAAAAATATTCTAAGTATTCTAAAAAGGCAAAACAGAATTGAGATATGAATAAATCAGGCTGGTGACTCATTTTCTTCTTTTCTAAATTGCCTAAAAATTTGACACTCCGTTTGGAGAGCACAGTGGTAGGTTACTGCATAATTCTCCGACTTCAGGAAGGTTAATCTTAATTAATGGTGCCAATGCAAGGCAGGAACTGGAGTTAGCCATCCCTCTGGCAAAACATCCTGTGTCATTTTTGTGACCGAAGGGAGTATTGCTTGGTTGTTACATTTACTTAATGTCTAGATCACAAGCATACGATGAATTGCAAGTTAATTATAATGTTATTTATTCTTTGAAGTTGTCTTTATGTTGTTATATTGATAAGTATAAACTTACCGGAGATCCTGTAAAGCCCATGTCACCAGGATTTCCATTTCTACCAGCTTCACCCTTTATGAAAAAATGCAGGAGTTGGAGGAGGCAAAAAAGAGATTAAAAGTTTCTTTCCTGAGACTAAATTACAAATAAATTGCAGATAAAAAGTCTTCTTTAAAAAGTTCATGTGCAGTGTTTGAAGCAGCATAAAAATAACTAATTAAATAAATAAGTTCTATTCTTGATGTAAACTTATTCTAGCAAGTTAGTTTGTGATGCTTTCATTAATTTATTCAGAGGAAAACATGGATATAATTATCCTGGTCTTATCTAGCTTACCATTTCATGAACATCAAAATTTACATATACACACATGCTATTAAATTCTGTAGGATCACATGGTGCTGAATTCAAGCATTCTTCCTTAAAATACTACTGGTTCTTTCTTTCCTTGTGATAAAAAGTGAACTACCAGAGATATTTTCTCAATGGCCAAATTCAATGTCATCTTCTCAAATAAAGAGACTCTTCTTATGACTCACAAAGAAAATATTTACTTGGTTTAGTATCACGTGGTAATTAATGGCCTTCCCATAATTTCATTCTCAACTTTGGTACAACTAAAGACTCTAGAGAAATAAATCTGTCATTGCACACTGATCGCTGCATGTTCTTAATGTTAAAATCTGTATTTGAGTCTACATCTAATCAGAAATCCCATCCAAGAAATCACCTTTTCAGCACTGGGGAGCCATATTGGCACTATACTACTCACATATTTAAAATATTCCATTTAATGAAGACCTCATAATGATGTATTGCCATCAGAGATTTTCAGTGATTTCACCAGTAAAGGTTGTAGCTATTAGGACAACAATTCCTGTATCTCATGAAGAACTCTTCGGGAAAACCTGCAGAATGCAGGCAGAGATAGTACTTAACACTACCAAAATTAAGAGCCCTAGTGGAATTGCATTCTGAGTTCGCTGGTTTATACTAAATTTAATGAATGCTAGAAGGTTGGGAAATGAAATAGAATTAATGCAGAACATTCTTTTAGGTCCTTCTTAGACACTTTAAAACTTTAAAGCAAAATGAAGAAAAGTAGCTTACATCTTCCCCAGGTTTCCCCGGAGGGCCCTCTGGTCCACGTGTACCAACTGGACCCTAACAACAAAATAAAACAAAATAAAATAAATAATATTTACCTCCACCTGCCAATGGTATAATCCATAGTATTGTTAAGAAACATATAAAAAATCCTAGAAAACAGTTTTATTAAGGTTTTAAATTATGTGCTGTATTCCTCAGACCATATCCTCAACAGAAAAAAGTTTAATTGCACCAGTGCAAATATCTCAGTACTATCCAGTGGTTGTATTCAAAGCATTTGAGTTTAAATAGTCTGACACAAGAAGCGTATAGCTTAAATACAGTCTATAGAATAGGACTCCCAAATTGGATGGTTATTTCCTGCTACATTAGAGAAGACCTTGGAAAAGAAATAACTATTAGAGATAATTATGACAGGGGACTCATGTGTAACCGGGTCTACATGCTTACTTGACATTTACCATTGGTCCAGGTTCACCGGGCTCACCAGGAGGTCCTGTAGGTCCCGCACCACCCTATAGTTGATAACAAACTATATATGTACAAACCAAAGAAAAACAGAACAACAAATCCTCTCTCAGCAATACACAGTGTAGTTGTTCAGACTTCTGATTCTGCCACTTTCTAGGTATGTGACTTTGGGCAATTTACTTAATCTGTTTATAACTCAGATTCTTAATCTGAAAATGAGAATGATAATGGTACTCCATTAGGCTGGTAAGGGTTTTTAGATGATTAATGCATGTTAAGAACTTAGAATAATGCTGCACAGAGTGGGTGAATTCTCAACTACTGGTAGTTATCATCATCTTCCTCATCACCATAATCACCAACTAGCTCTCTGTTCACTAATAGTTTGAAGTAAAAATTCCATACACATGGTAATGACAGTCTGGTAACCTTGATTGAGCTGAAGATTATTTTCTTTCTTGAAAGAAAAATTCTTTCATAATGCCTATTAAATTGCCACAAAAGATAAAATAGCTCTAGGTTACCACTGTATTAGATTTTATAGGTATAAAAAGAAAGTATATGTTGTTATATTCTTTCTAAAGATTCTATGGAGTAATCACTTTGACTTGTACTTTTAATAATACCACATAGTTATGGCCTTCTGTGATCTGATTCATAACCTCACACTTGGCATATAATCAATCAACTGTGAGAATTTTCATGACATTAAGGTAATGATCTGTTATTTCAGAAACAAAGGCACATAATTCTTGTTATTGGAAGTCAGTCACATAAAGAACTCAAATGATGAAAAATTTAGCCCCATCAATAAACTTGGAAAAAAATTGCTTATGTTTCTAAGCAACATTATTTAAATTAAATTATTTAAAACAGCCTATTCATATTATTTAAAACAGCTTATTCAAATTATTTAAAATAGCCTATTCAAAGTGAATATTACGATCTACAATTTTGAGGTTGACTAAAAGCAGCCATGGCAAAGACTTACTTGCTGTCCTTGTAAACCTTGTGGTCCTCTTGGGCCAACAGGACCCTTAAAAACAAATTTAAAAAATGCATAGCATTCATTACAGTTAGGTCAAATATTTCAAAAGTGTTGAATCAGCTTTAGAATCTGGAAAAGTAAAGCTTTAACAAGGGGGATGATGACATTTTCCATCTGCACTCATTTGGAAGGCAGCTGAATTAAAAGAAATTAAAGCTTAAGCAACATCTGGGATGATTTTAAACATACCCTCAATGTCATAAAGAGAAGTAAACAATATGTCTGTACACACCCAAAGTCTTTAGGACAGGAACACTTGCATATGTAAAGGGGAGTTCTGCTAAACCAGAACATTCAAATAAAGAAAAATCTTGGCAAGCACAAAGTAATTACTAAATTGCTCATCTAATTCTTTAGTTTTTCATCAGATAACTCTTAAAACTTAAATAAATACGTTGAATTAAAAGTTTATGAAGCCATCAACAATAATGGCTATTTTGTCTATTTAAAATTATCTGGAGCACTGAGTTCTCTAGGTTCTCCCTCCCTCCCTCCCTTCTTCCCTCCTTCCCTCCCTTCCTTCTTCTTCTTCTTTTTTTTTTCTTTGCAATATGCATGGACAGTATCCATGCAGGCTTTTCCCATCTAAACATAAAGTTATTACACCGAGGCAGTGGTTCTCAACCTGTGGGTCGCAACCCACAGGAACTGTATTAAAAAGCCGCGACATTAGGAAGGTTGAGAACCATTGCACTAAGGCCTCATGAAGGAAAAAAAAAAATGCACTTCTAGAAAATCTGTTTATATATATATATCTGTAATAATTTTTAAAGTGCCATACTTAAAAAAAAAAAACTTTATTCTTATGGCAAAAAAAAAAAAAACTTAAATTTGTATTTTGAATGGATCAGATATTTTACCTAGGAAGAAAATAAAGGTTACGGACTCTATTCCATTCACAGTAGTGCCAAAGAAGATGAAATATTTGGGAGTTTATCTAAAAAAAGATATGAAAGATCTCTATAAAGAGAACTATGAAACTCTAAGAAAAGAAATAGCTGAAAATGTTAACAAATGGAAAAACATACCATGCTCATGGCTAGAAAGACTCAACATTGTTAAAATGTCCATATTACCCAAAGCAATATACAATTTTAATGCAATCCCTATTAAAGCTCCACTGTCATACTTTAAAGACATTGAAAAAATACTTTGTTTTATATGGAATAACAAAAAACCTCGAATACCCAAGGCATTACAAGGAAATAAAAACAAAGCAGGAGGAATCACGCTACCGGACCTCAGACTATACTATAAATCGATAGTGATCAAAAAAGCATGGTACTGGCACAAAAACAGAGAGGTAAATGTATGGAACACAATAGAGAACCAAGAGATGAACCCAGTTACTTACCGTTATTCGATCTTTCACAAGCCAATTAAAAACATTTAATAGGGAAAAGATTCACTATTTAACAAATGGTGCCGGGTGAACTGGCTGGCGACCTGTAGAAGACTGAAACTGGACCCACCCCTTTCACCATTAACTAAGATAGACTCTCACTGGATTATAGATTTAAACTTAAGACATGAAACTATAAAAATACTAGAAGAGAGTGCATGGAAAACCCTTGAAGATATCGGTCTGGGTGAGTATTTTATGAGGAGGACCCCCCAGGCAATTGAAGCAGCTTCAAAAATACACTACTGAGACCTGATCAAACTAAAAAGCTTCTGTACAGCCAACAACACAGTATGTAAAGCAAGCAAACAGCCCCCAGAATGGGAGAAGATATTTGCAGGTTATGTCTCTGACAAAAGTTTAATAACCAGAATCCACAGAGAACTCAAATGTATAAGCAAAAAAAAAAAAAAAAACAAGTGATCCCATCGCAGGCTGGGCAAGGGACTTGAAGAGAAACTTCTCTGAAGAAGACAGGCGCACAGCCTACAGACATATGAAAAAATGCTCATCATCCTTAATCATCAGAGAAATGCAAATAAAAACTTCTTTGAGATATCATCTAACTCCAGTAAGATTAGCCCATATCACAAAATCCAAAGACCAGAGATGTTGGCGTGGACGTGGAGAAAAGGGAACACTTCTACACTGCTGGTGGGAATGCAAATTAATACATTCCCTTTGGAAAGATGTTTGGAGAACACTTAGAGATCTAAAAATAGACCTGCCATTCAATCCTATAACTCCTCTACTACGTATATACCCAGAAGACAAAAAATCACATTATAACAAAGATATTTGTACCAGAATGTTTATTGCAGTCCAATTCACAATTGCTAAGTCATGGAAAAAGCCCAAGTGCCTATAAATCCACAAATGGATTAATAAATTGTGGTATATGTACACCATGGAATATTGTGCAGCCTTGAAGAAAGATGGAGACTTTACCTCTTTCATGTTTACATGGATGGAGCTGGAACATATTCTTCTTAGTAAAGTATCTCAAGTATGGAAGAAAAAGTATCCAATGTACTCAGCCCTACTATGAAACTAATTTATGGCTTTCATATGAAAGCTATAACCCAGTTATAACCTAAGAATATGGGGAAGGGGGAGAGGGAGGGGAGGGACGGGGAAGGATGGGCAGAGAGAGGGTGATTGGTGGGATTACACCTGTGATGCCTCTTACAAGGGTACATGTGAAACTTAGTAAATGTAGAATATAAATGTCTTATTTGCAATAACTAAGAAAGTACCAGGATGGCTATGTTAACCAGTGTGATGAAAATTTGTCAAACTGTTGATATGTTTTTGTATGTTGCCCCATGATTGAATTAATGTACACAGCTATGATTTAATAATAATAATTTAAAAAAATCAAAAATGTATATATACATTTGTTATATATTTTTGAACTTTGGAAGTGGTTTTAAAGCTTAAATTTTACCAAAAGACTGACTTATACAAAAAGTGGAAGGAAAAGATTTTATATTATTATTTTATTTTATTCTATTTTAAGAGTTTTTTGTTGCAGTTTGGCCTGGGCTGGTTTGGAACCTGCCAACCTCGGTATATGGGACTGGTGCCCTACCCACTGAGCCAGGGCACCGCCCTATTATTATTATTTTTTGAATCAGAGTCTCACTCCTGGAGTGCTGTGGTATCAGCCTGACTCACAGCAACCTCAGACTTCTGGTTTAAGCAATCCTTCTGCCTCAGCCTCCTGAGTAGCTGGTACTATAAGCACCTGCCACAGCATGTGGATAATTTTTCTATTTTTTATTAGCAACAAGATCTGACTCTTGCTCAGGCTGGTCTCAAACTCTTGGGCCAAGGGATCCTCCTGCCTTGGCCTCCTGGAATGCCAGGACTATAAGCATGAGCTTTCACACTGGCAGGAAAAGATTTTTACTTTACCTGAAAATAACCTAAGCTTATATACACTTACCAAATGGTTAAGCATTTTGGTTATCTTTCAATGACTATACTCATTATAATTTGACTGTTTTAATTGTGTAATAAGAGCTTAGATAACTTAAAAAATAAAATCACCCGTTCCTGGAACAGAATGAAAGTTTAGAACTCCTATGTTTGCAGCATCTTCCAAGCCTGCTGACTCACGTACAATTGTCTAAATCCAACAGGACATGTGTATCAGTAAACACTCTCTTATTTTCATTTGCTCAGCTCTGCTACTTTAGAATACTTAAGAAATCTGTTTGTAATTGAAAATATTTATAATTGGATTTTCTTTTATTTTTCAGTTTACAGACAGTAGGTTGCATGCCTCCTCCTGTGTCTTCAGCAGTGATTTTAACCAAGGCAGTTGGTGGAAATGAGGTAAGTCCTAGGGGCTAACTTTGCTTAGGCATAAGTGCATGCTGAACATTTATTTTGTTCAAAACTAAGGTTTTGAACATGAAGGAGTCATGTTGCAGGAGACTCATGACAATAGCAGCTTATGAAAGAAGCAGGTGTATTCATATTATTAGGATGATGCTAAACTTGATCATGATGAGAGGAATTGAGGATTTTTTTTTGTTGTTGAGACACTCACTATGTCTCCCTCAGTAGAGTGCTATGGAGTCACAGCTCACAACAACCTCAAACTCTTGGGCTTAAGTGATTCTCTTGCCTCAGCCTCCCAAGTAGCTGGGACTACAGGTGCCCGCCCCTGTGCCTGGCTATTTTTTTGTTGCAGTTGTCATTGTTGTTTATCTAGCCTGGGGTCGGGTTCGAACCTGCCACCCTCGGTGTATGTGGCTGGAGCCATAACCACTGTGTTATGGGCGCTGAGCCAGGAATTGAGGATTTCAAAGAGAAGAGCATGGGAGATGAAAGAAATAGAGATGGTAAATTTTTCTACTTCAGTGGGAAATTGGAAGACAAAGGACATAGGAGTCCCAGGAAAGAGACTTTCCATTCAAGACTCAGACTGAGGATACATGCTATTGGCCAATCCTTAATTTCTAAAAAAAAATTTTTTTAAAGGTCTAACTGATAGATTCTGCATATCTGCCAGTATTTTATTTTATTTTTATTTTTATTTTTGTTTATTACTTATTTGACTGGGGCTGGGTTTGAACCCACCACTTCCGGTATATGGGGCCAGTGCCCTACTTCTTTGAGCCACAGGTGCCACCCCTAAAAAAATTTTTAACAAACTAAAGAGACTTGATGTGTTTAATGGCAAGTGAAAATTATATAAAAAGGAGAAATTAGGCTAGATTTCTAAGATGAGTCCAAAGAAATTACCCAACTTTGAGGGGACTGGCAAAAGAATTGCATTTGTTTATCTAGGTAGCAGTTGTCCATTTCAGAAGCTATTTATAGGTGATTCTTTCTCGATTCTTTCTTGATTCAGTGATTCTTTCTCGATTGAAAGGCCTTACAACTTCATATGAAGGGCCTATCTTTTATGATAGCTTATTCCTCCTTTCCATCCTATATTGTCTCATTCAGAAAAAATAGTGTTGAATGAGGGAAGACATAATGGGTTCCCAATTCAGTTCATGCTTAGGATTATGTGTTCTTAACATTTATTTTCATTTTCATCCACTTGATGCTTTCCAAAAATATTTCCTGAATACCTGCTATATTTTTTCTAAAACAGGTTTGTTGAAATATCGTTGACATATAGTAAACTGTATGAATCTGTAGTTTAATATTTCGACATATGTGTACTCTGGTGAAATCATCACCACAATCAAGATAGTGAACGTATCTGTCTACCTTTCTGAGTAATTTAAAAAGAAAGAGGTTTATGGCTCAGCGCTCAAGGCACAGTGGTTATGGTGCCAGCCACATACACCAAGGGTGGGCAGTTCAAACCCAGCCCCGGACAACTAAACAACTGCAACAAAAAAATAACCGGGCGTTGTGGCAGGCACCTGTAGTCTCAGCTACTTGGGAGGCTGAGGCAAGAGAATTGCTTAAGCCCAAGCATTTGAGGTTGCTGTGAGCTATGATGCCATTGCTCTCTACTGAGGGTAACATAGTGAGACTCTGTCTCAAAAAAAAAAAAAAAAAAAAAAAGGAGAAAGAGCTTTATTTGTCTTACAGTTCTGCAGGCTGTACAAAAATCTTGGTGCCAGAGTCTGCTTCTGGTGGGGACCTCAGGAAGCTTCCAGTCATGGCAGAGGGCAAAGGGGATCAGGAGTATCACGTGGCAAGAGAGGCCGCAAGAGACAGAGGAGGAGGCCAGGGAGAGAGAAGGAGATTGCAGGCTTTTCAGCATTCTGATCTCAGGGGAGTGAAAAGAGTGAGAACTGGTTACCAAAAGGATGACACCAAGCCTTTCAAGAGGGATCTTCTATGACCCGAATACCATCTGCCAGGCCCCAGCTCCAACACTGGGGATCACATTTCAACATGAGGTTACGAGGGGACAAATATCCCAACTGTATCACTGTCACCCTCAGAAGTTTCCTGTGTCCCTTTGACATCTCATCCTTCTGCTCTTCTTAGCACTACCTTTCTCCAGGCTCTGACTGGTCTGCTTTTTGTCACTATACATCAGTTTGCATTTTCTAAAGTTTTATATAATGGAGTCATATGGTGTATATTCTTTTCTCTGTCTCTCTCTTTTTTTTTTTTTTTTTTTTTGTCTTGTCTGGCTTCTTTTATTCAGCATAATTATTTTGAGATCCATCTAGGTTGTGTTTATCAATAGTTCAGTCCTTTTTATTGCTGAGTAGTGTATGTTGTGTGGATATACCACAAATTATGTATCCATTCACCTGTTAATGAACATCATTTGGGCAGTTTCTAATTTTTGACTGTGAATATCTATGTACAAATCTCTAAGTGGACATAGGTTCTCATTTTCTTGTCAGTGCATAGGAGTGGAACGGCTGTATCATCTCATAGATATAGATTTTAGTACCTCTCAACAAAACAAGAATCATCTATAAGTAAGGATAGATCTCCTATAAGTAGCTTTTGATATGGACAGTTTCTATCAATATCCAAGCACTCTTGTTTTACCACATATGTATGTTTAAAACTTTTAAAGAAATTACCAAACTGTTTCCCAAAGTAGTTACATAATTTAACATTCCAACTAGCAGTGAATGAGAGCTCCAGTGCTCGGCTTCCTAATTAACACTTTGTCCTGTATTGTTAGTCTTTTTAATTTTTGCCATTCTAATTTGTATGTAGTGCTGTCTCATTGTGGTTTTAACTTAATTTGCATTTCCCAGTGACTAATAACGTTGAGCATCTTTTCATGCACTTATTTGCTATCCGTATGTCTTCACTGATGGAAATGTCTATTAAGTCTTTTGTTCATTTTTAAAAAATAGGTGGTTTGTTTGCTTATTGATGAGCATTGAGAGTGTTACATATTTTGGATATAAATCCTTTATTAGATAATATGCTTTGTAAATATTTTCTAGGAGTTTGTAACTTGTCTTGTCATTTTCTTATCAGTGTCTTTTGAAGCAGTGTAGTAGTACAGGCAGTAATGGTGATTGGATTCTGGGTGAATTTTGAAAGTATAGGGTGTGCTGATAATTAGATGTGGAGTGTGAGAGAAAAAGAAGGGCCAGAATGACTCCAAGGTTTTTAGATGAGCAGCTGAAAACATGAAGTTGCTGATATAGAGAAGAGGACTTTGTGAAAGCACCTTCAGGGACTATTAGCCTGGGGGGATATGCTGGCATCCTTGAAAATTTCTCACTTGCTACGTGTCCCATGTGGGTCTTGGGAAGATCTTTGGCAATCCCAAGGAACCCTACTTGATTGAGACTCCACCATCTTGTAGGCATACCATCTGGACAGACACAGAGCATTTACAGTCGCCACAGCAGAGAGAAAGACTGGAGAACCACAAATGGGATTTTCACTGCCCAGCTTGGCAGTGATAAATGGTACTTGTGCTCATATTCAGTTGGCCAGAATAAGTCATATGGCCATTCATGTGGCCTGGAGGAGAGGAAAACTAGATGTTGGTGAACACTTGCAGTATCAGTGGAATGGGCAACGATCAGGAGTTGTTTTTTTTTTTAATGTGTTAAGATGCCCATTGTGTATCCAAGTGCAAATGCCAACTCAGAATTAGAGATTACAGTTGTAGTTCAGTTCTAAAGATGTAATGTAAGGAATCATCAGTGAGAAAATGGTATTTAAGCTGGGTGTGGTGGCTCATGCCTGTAATCCTAACACTCTGGGAAGCTGAGGCAGGTGGATTGCTTGAACTCAGCAGTTCTAGGTCACCCTGAGCAAGAGTGAGACCCTGTCTCTAAAAATAGCCAGGCATTGTGGCAGGCGCCTGTAGTCCCAGCTATTCAGGAGGCTAAGGCAAGAGGATTACCTGAGCCCCAGAGTTTGAGGTTGCTGTGAGCTGTGGTACCACAGCACCCTAGCCTGTGGCAACAGAGTGAGACTCTTGCTCACAACCTGCCACCCCCCCACTCCCCTCACACCCCCCCCCCCACCAATGGTATTTAAAGCCCAAATTGGATGAGATTACTTGGAAAGAGAACATAAATATAAAAGAGGGAAAGCTCAAGGATCCCCATTCAGGTTCAGGGAACCCTGGGTCCCTCCAACATTGACAAGTCATGGTACTGAGGAATAACCAGGAAAGGCAACGGAGAATTAATTAGTGAGAGAGAAGGAAAAACAGGAGAGCGCAGTGTTGAGGAAGCCAAGTATCCTGGAAGCCATGTGAAGAAATTGTTCGAAGGAGGAGGTTCTGATAAGTGGTATAAAATTATGCTGTGAGAAGTTAGGCTTACATAAGTGAAATTCTGAGAATTAACCATGGTAACCTGACCAGAATGGTTTTGGTGGCACACTGGGGCAAAACCTTGTTTGGCGTGAGCACAAGGAAGAAATGGGTAAAGAAGAATTAGAGACAGGATGTCTGTTTTAGAAATAGGTGCCTGTTTTAAGGTTCTTTGTGATAAAAGGGAAGAGAGAAATGAGAAATGAGGCTTTATTTAGAGGTAGATGTGAGGTCAGGGTTTTTTTAAATGCAAAAATGTGTGTTTCTATCATGATGAGAAAGGCACAGTAGAGAGTAAAGTATTGATAGAAGAGAGAGTGCTGAAGGAATGTATCTGATCAAATGAGGGAGGATGTTATTGGCTGGAAGGGTTTCAGCAGGAGCTCGGACCATTCATTCCTAAGGAGAGGAGGGAAGGCAGGGTGTGAGGATGAGGAGGGAAGGCAGGGTGTGAGGATGTAGAGACCTGTAGAGGAGCAGAGGGGTAGACTTGGGAGTGCTCTTCTGGTGCCTTCATTTTCTTAGTAGGAAGAAAGGTCAGCATCTGAGAGTAATGAGAGTAGGTAACGCGAATGTTTGAGAGGAGAGGAGAAAATGTACAATTTCCATCAAGATAAGGAGAGTGCGTTAAATTTAGAGTGTGATAGGATCGCCAAACAGCCCTGAGGACCCAGCTAAGATCCGTAGACATACATTTAAAGTGAATCTAGTCATCGTGGTTATATGTCTTTTCTCAGTCACATTTAGCGTGGTGGTGTAAGAATGGAATCGGCAAATAGTTGGATTTAACCAAAGGTTTCATTATTTCTATTTGCCACTTATTTATTTATTTATTTATTTATTTTGAGACAGAGTCTCACTTTGTTGCCCTCGGGGCAGTGTCATGGCATCATAGCTCACAGCAACCTCACAGGCTTGGGCTCAAGTGGTTCTCTTGCCTCAGCCTCCCGAGTAGGTGGGACTTCAGGCGCCTGCCACAACTCCCAGTTCTTTTTATAGACGTGGTCTTGCTCTGGCTCAGTCTCATCTCGACCTCATGAGCTTAAGCAACCCACTCGTTTCGGCCTCCCGGAGTGCTAAGATTACAGGTATGAGACACCACGCCTGGCCTTTCTTTTTTAGAGACAGGATCTTGCTCTTGCTCAGGCTGATCTTAAACTTCTGAGCTCAGGCAATCCACCTGCCTTGGCTTCCTAGAGTGCTAGAATTACAGATGTGTGCCGCTGCACCTGGCCTATTTGCCACATAATTAGTGAGGTAGAGGAGTTAGAGGAATTTTGGACTAGTCGCCCACGATGATTTTCTTTCTATTAACCTTGAAAGAATTTGGGGAAAGGATCTTTTTTGGTATATATCTAAGAGTGGTCATTTATCTTTCTTAAAGATGTCATTTATCTTTCTCTTTCTAATGTGATTACCTTCCAAGCTATATTGATGTAAAAGACTCTTCTCGTTTTTTGTTCTCAAATGTCTTTTTGGCAAAAGTTCAAAGTTCACTCATTTCTTGACATTAACACATAGCATTAGATTCTTCTGAAGTGTATTTGCATCAGTGTTGCAAGATAATGTGGAATTTAGAGATATCTCCTTTGTTTTCTAAAAGTGTTGGTCTATTTCTCTAAATGTTTATATTATGCAATTTCTTGATTATCAAGCATTTTTGTAAACCTCAGAGTAGATACAATTTTTCATAAATCTTTGAAAATCAAGCTTCTGAAATGAAGTTTGCAGAATCTAGTTTGGTCACATCTTGTGTGAAATGAATAGACTATTTCAGGTTTATATCAGATTATGGGAAAAATGATCTGCAGGTAAAGGTAGGAGATGATTTGAAGTTTAATATTTCTCTAAAATACTATTATTGGCTAACCAAATATAGGTTCTTATTGAAGTAAATGTGAGAGAGGATTAATTTTTTATAATATATATTGAAAGGCAGCTTGGCGCCTGTTGCTCAGTGGTTAGGGCGCCAGCCACATACACCAGGGCTGGCAGGTTTGAACTGGCCCAGGCCTGCTAAACAATGACAACTACAACAAAAAAACAAAAAAATAGCCGGGCATTGTGGTGGATGCCTGTAGTCCCAGCTACTTGGGAGGCTGAGGTAAGAGAATTGCTTAAGCGCAAGAGTTTGAGGTTGCTGTGAGCTCTGACACCATAACACTCTACTGAGGGCGACACAGTGAGACTCTGTCTCAAAAAAAGAAAGAAAGGAAGAAAGGAAGAAAGGAAGAAAGGGAAAGGGAAAGGGAAAGGGAAAGGAAGGAAGATATTGGAGGGGATCTAATCTAAGGGTGGAGGGCAAATTTGTTGGTATAGGTAAATAAAAAGGTCCACACGCTGGGTCCAGTGTCCTGTGAAGAAGGCTTGATTCTGCCTCTCTGTTGGTCTTTGCTCTGCCTTGCAGGTGCTCACATGGGTTTCAACATGGTAGTAAAATTTCTGCAGCACACTTCCGTGTTGCCCTGTTCCTGACAGTGTTTATGACATGTATGAAAAGTTCTTATGTAGGGATTTTGTGTTATTAACTTCTTTTTCACATTTAGTTTATGCCTTGTATATTCATATATACTTTATATATTATGTTAGAGGTGAGAATTCATCTCAGAGCTGTTCAGTGGACCTGGTTCAGTTTGCCCAGGAGAACTAGCAAATTCAGCTGAGTCAAAGGGAGAGCAAGAAATTGGGAGTGTGTGGCTTGGCACTTATAGCTCAGCGACTAGGGTGCCAGCCACGTACACTGGAGCTGGCAGGTTTTGAACCCAGCCCGGGCCTGCCAAAGAACAATGACAACTACAACCAAAAAATAGCTGGGCATTGTGGCAGGCATTGTCCCAGCTACTTGGGAGGCTGAGGCAAGAGAATCACTTAAGCCCAAGAGTTTGAGGTTGCTGTGAGCTATGACGCCATAGCACTCTACTGAGGGCGACAAAGTAAGACTCTGTCTCAAAAAAAAAAAAAAAAAAAAAAAAAAATATATATATATATATATATATATATATATATATATATGAAGTGTGGAAAATAAGGCAGCTGGGACTCCAGTGTAGAAGAATGGAAGTGAAGTTAATTTAAAGTGAGGAAAAAGAGTATATTTTATTTAAAGTAAAGCATATAGACCTTTCCAGGAGAGTGGTAAAGGGTCTCCTCTTACTAGAGAGAAGAGACTTTTCTGGGAGAGTGGAAAAGGGTCCCTTCTCTCTAGTAAGAGGAGACCGTTTACCACTCTTCTGGAAAAGTCACACAGAAGCAATATTTATCTGTAAGAATTCCCATTGGTTCCCTTTAGGCCTTCAGGCATGCTGTCCTGCTTCAACTGGCTATGGATTACCCCAGTTGTCACAATCCAATTTTCTTTATCCTGTGTCAATAATTATTAATTGTTATTTTACTAGTGGTGGTATGGTGGCGTCTGTTAGTCTTGTTCTGTCATGGGGATCTTTGTTTTCAGGGGCAATCATTCATAGGCTTGAAGTCATGTGTCAAAGGCTAGAGGTTATATTGTACAAGAAAAGCACATACTTGGTTAACTAGGTCCCCCTGCTTCCCCTGCCTAAATTCCTTGTCTTGCTTCAGGGCCCTAACTTTTTTATCCAGAAGACCATAATTCTGTTCCCCCTCCTTATAGTCGCTTTAATGTCCTTCTATCCCTAATCAATATACATGTTTAGTATATGTTCTCATGTATTAAAGAAAATGTGTGGTTGTATACTGTGCATTTGCTTTTAGTGATTTGGGAATGAATGCAGATATAATAGTGTCATTTGAAATGATTATTTTTATTTTACAAGTCATTATATAACTTTCTGTTACTTATACACCTTTCATTTTATTATTTATTTATTTGAGACAGAGTCTTACTATGTTGCCCTCAGTATAGTGCCATGCCATCACAGCTCACAGCAACCTCAAACTCTTGGGTTTAAGCTATTCTCTTGTCTCAGCCTCCCAAGTAGCTGGGATTACAGGCACCCACCACAATGCCTAGCTATTTTTTTTTTGTTGTTGCAATTGTCATTGCTGTTTAGTTGGCCCAGGCTGGTTTCGAACTCACAAGCCTCGGTGCAGGTGCCCAGTGCCATAACCATTGTGCTAAAGGCACCAAGCTTATATCTTTCATTTTAAATGATTTTCAGTAAAATTTTAGGTTACCAAAAGATTTTATCATGAAATGAAAGAGTTATTGCACACCTTTAAATTCACAGTTTATTCTTTGGAAAGAAGTAACTTCATTATTTTTGTTAAATTAAAAAGTGATTTCTGTTTTTATAACTTAGGTTATTTTTGTTCCAGTGAGCTAACTAGAATTTGTAGTGATTTTTAGCAGTAAAAAGAACTAAATGTATGTGCATAACAATGGATATAGACCAGACAGCCAGTATATCTTTTAGATATTTAAATGAGGCTGTTTAGGGATATAGCTCACTGACAGTTTTATTTTGTGGCTTTGATATTTTTTTTTTCTTTGCTGACCTCTAGGTCATGGGCAAAAGGCTGTTGGGGAACAAACTTTCTTTTTTTTCTCTTTTTGTTGCAGTTGTCATTGATGTTTTAGTTGGCTGGGGTCAAGTTTGAACCTGCCACCCTCGGTATATGGGGCTGGTGCCTTATCCACTGAGCCACAGGCACCACCCTGGCTTTGATATTTAAACTGTTTTTGTTTCAATACTAGAAACATGCTTAGGTTCTTTTGTGTGACTGTTATTTATTCATACCACCATTTTAAACACAGTTTTTCAAAACTGCAAAATTGTAGGGTATGCTGTTGATGTGGTCTAACTGGTGGTGATGATGTGGTGATGGTGTGTGTGCACACATGTGGTTGTAGTTCCTTTTTTAAATAGTAGAAAAAATAATAAGATTTGGCGAATTCTAATTTCACTGTCAAATATAAGAAGATGGATCAGAATGTTTTATTCTTTATTCTGATATGAGAACCATAGAATACATGCTTATTTGTTGTTTGAAACCATGTGCATTAATTTAGTTTAAGTTTCTGTTCCAAATATAAAGTTCTGTGGTAAAAAACTTGCTTTTTTTCCTCCAAAACTATGCAAAGGTTCTAACCTTCATGAGACTTGCTAAGAGAGTGATCGTATTTAAATTTAAGTTACTTCTGCCTTACAGTAACTACCACAGAGATTCCTTCTAAAAAACAACTTTTTTTAAAGATACCAAAAAATTGTCCCCTTATGCTTCAAGACATGGTTATCCGGTTTTCATGTTGTTGTAGATAAATTATATCTGTCTACCATTTATGCTGGTGTTTAGGGAAAAAGCAAGAAAATGAGGGTTTAGAAAAAAGATGCATTCTCTTCTTTTACCTATTTCTTCTTGGAAGGATTTTGCTAAAAGCCATTGTCTAAAAATGTGAAGTGAACATGAAACATTTACTTTCAAGTAAAGTTACAAAGCTACATAGCTTTGTAGAATTTTGAGAATCTATGTATTAAGACAGGTAGGAGAGAAATATAATTAAGGATTTCTGTCCTCAGATTTCTGAAGGAAAAAAAGAAAAGAAAAACATTAAGAATTGCAGAAGTCAGGGCAAGTTTAGAAGGAGCTTCCAGTCAGGTCTGTGAGTAATATTTATGCTAAACTCCATATTTTCTGTGTTTAAGGGTAAGCATGGTAATCTGAACCATGAAAATAGGCACCTTTAGCACTAATAGCAGTATACCAGTTATAGGCATGTTATTTATGTTTTTTTCTTTTTTTATTTTCCAAAATAAATTTTATTCACTATTTACACTGGTATTACCTGGGTGATTAGAAAAATAAATTTAAGTCCTTTATATCTACCTTAGCCCACGTGTGGTGGATGGCCTCAGGAATCTCCTTCTTTTTAAAATTATGAAATCTATCATAACTAGAAAAGGTGTATAAAACACTTGTTAACAGTTAAGCATGACAAACACTTCTATATTCACCATCCAGCTTTAAAAATAGAATGCGGTAGTTAACCAGTAGTTCAGTATCCACTTTAAGTACTATTTTCTGCCATAAGGAATAATAAGGGCAACAAGGTTTTATAGGGAGAAAAGTACTAATCTTTTGCTCACCCATTACAAGTGTCAGAGCTGCCACCCCTATAACAAAAGGCTGATCGACAAGAGAAAAGCAATAACAAATTTATTTAGCCCAAGTTTTATGTGACCAAAGAGGGGTTTCAGAAATGAAGACCTAGAGACTGGGAAAACTTATGTTTTTTTGCTAAGTGAGGAAAGAACCATATAGTTATGGAGAAACATGACTGGACAAAAAACTATGATCTAGTGAAAATAAACTGGGGGCAAATGAGCTAGGCCAGTTCTTTCAGATTCCTTTCTGTGTCTTTATAAGATATGCCTTTCTTCTAAGCCTGGCTATGGGGCCGGATGAAGGACAGGTGTGTAGAGGAAGGTCTGAGAGACTCTCTGACTTCAGGGGTCTCTCTTCTCTCTTCTCCCCTTTAGCTCAAAACTACTCCATATGTGAAGGCACCCCATACTTTGGGGTGTTTTATTCTGAGCCCCTGCAGCCTGTCTTTTAAAGCTTACATTTAATGTGATATTACAGTATTTTAAAATATCTATTTCATGTTATAAACCTCACAGAAATAGGCAAAACAGAATGGGATAGTTTTAGATCAACCCTTATCATTAAATTACTGTTTTCCTTTTTTGTGGGAGGGGAATTTTCATAACCCTGACAGGAGTGCAGCCATTTTAGAAAATCAGGTCAGAAACCAGCAATCTCCTTCCCAGATTCCTGGAACGCCTCAAGGCCAGAGTTCCTGGAAACACCCTACCCATCCACAATCCTGACCCAAGGATACATCCATAATGCTGACCCACACTAGACTCTCAGCCCCATTCCAGCTATACTGAAAAGGCTAATAAAAGCCTTTCACAACTGTGTGGGAAGTATGCTGACACTTGGTCTCCCTCCACTCTCCTTTTCTCCTTTGTTGAAGTCTTTCCTAGTCCCTGGTGTGGCCTTCTCTCCTTAATTGCAGACCCTCATTCCAGTTCCATACCAGAACCTCCCGTATTTTAGTGTAGAAAAAAACCAAAATCACTCCAAGTAAATTCAGCTCCACCCACCTGTGTCGAACAACCAGAACTTCAGTTTAGGGATTTGGACCTTATTTGCTCCTTATAGACCTTAGAGTTCTTTTAATGTAAACCAAATGGTGTAAATGGTGGTGCCCAGAGATGAGGCCATAGAAGAGATGTTTGGGTCAGATTTATTGAAAGGGGAGGGTGACCAGCCTAGGCAGCAAAGATAGTGTGTGGGGGGCAGTTAGAGACCACTTTTGTACAGGGCTGGCTGGGGTTGCCTGCCAGGTTTAGGGTCTTTTGGTGAGAACTTCTGGGGGGTGGGCTAGCCAGATCCTTTGTGTCTTTGTTTTAGAAGGAGAGGAGGAGAAGGAGGGGAAAAGGGTTTGTGTGTGGCTGTGAACAGGGTTCCCTCATCAGGGCTGGACAGAGACACCCCCTCCACCCCCCCTTTCTCTAGGCCCAGGAGAGCTCAGAAAGCAGACATCCATCTCTAGGCACAAAGGGGTTGCCCTTTTCCAGGTCACACCTTCTGGGCTCTAGCAAGGTCAAAAACAAAGCAGCCTGAAGGGTTTTGGGTGGCTCCACCTTGAGTAGGGAGCACATACCCTACTCAATTCCTTCCCTGAGGCAAAAACTCTAATTAATCTTGCCCCAGCGGGAGGAACTGCGTTCATTCATTTGTTAATACACTCATTAACTGTGAACAGGTGTCTTTTCATCTACCAAATCCTGGTCAAATGTAATTCTGCAGACTATATTATGCCCCTAATCTTCCGGTTGGGTCTTTCCATTTGCCAGAGCTCTGGTACTTTTTACTCCTTTAGTATTCCTTTATGTCTAATAAGTTCTATCTTACTACTCATCTGTGGTCCCTGGGTTCATTCTTTGAATCCCTGAGACCAAGGATCTACTGAAGAGAGAAATTCCATTAACAGCAGCATTCAGCACACTCCCCTCCCCAACATAAATGTATTTTAGCTAGCATTTTTATTGTACAAGGTGGCCATAAAGTTCGTGTGCAAAATTGGCCACCTTGTATTCTTTTTCGAAGGTTTAAGGATTAAAGAAACATTTTGATTTTGGATGTAGAAGAAAGGCAACAAGTGAAAGTATGTGTGTGCACAGTGTGTGTGTGAAAGAGAAAGAGAGAGATTGGTTTTATCAATGGGGTTGGTGCCTAAATCTCTTCAAAGAAAATTTAAGAACGTCCCCTGAGCAAAGAAAATTACTACATGTGGTGAATTCTTCAAGTCATAGAAGAAGGTCATGGCAGTCTAAGTGTATTTAAAATAGATTTTCTATCTGCTTGAAAAGCAAATGAAGCACTCATTACTAACTTTAAAAGTATAGCTATGAGGTTTTCACTAGAGGTGAAAGATCAAGATCATCACAGTCCAAATGGAGACAATGGAGACCGAAAGTTCAATTTCTGACTTATCAGTGAGGCCTGAAACATTTCAGGGTTATTTTGCATTATCAGTGGGGAGTTGGTCTTGCTAATCCAATGCATGAAGATAAGATTCATTGACTCATTTATAAAGGCAGTGAGCGTAGATCTTATTAGTAGAGAGAGAGGACTAGAGTGAGAAGGAAATCTGATCAGTGGCTTCAGCAGTCTCTAGGCCTTTCTGATTCTTGTCTTTCTCTTCTGCTAAACGGGGTTTCTATTTTGGCTTACAGTGGGGGGGGGGTGGGGGTGGGGGGTTAGTGGCATCCTGGGGGAATCTATATCTGAAAAAACCCTGTCAGGGGTAAGCCTTCTTGGAAGCTGGCAGATGTATATTTTTTAGCCACAGACTGGGAAATGAGAACGCTTTTCCCTTTTTGGCAAATGAAAGAAAAGAAGTAACTGCATCAGCGAGGACAAATTCTATGTCCCTATTCATCACTATCCCCATCTTTTAGCTTTAATCTTATCTTCTGGATGGGGTGAGAGTTCTTAGGAGGTAGAAAGAGTTGACTAAGCTACTGTAAAACTTATTGAAATGTACCTAGATTTTTCAGAATTGTTATGTGTAATTTAGAATTTTCTCAGTTAACTTGAATGCTTCTCAAATTATTTTCTATTTCTACTATTCTAATTAGAAGTATCCTCTTAACGGCTCTCAGTGATTTTTAGTCACCAAAGCCAATGGTGGCCAATTCTCACTTCTTATCTTCCATGAGAAACTAGCAATCCCCTCCCCAGATTTCTGGAGTGACTCAAGGCCAGAGTTCCTGGAAATACCCTACCTTAACCCCTTAATGCCACAGTCACTCATGTCCACCTTCCTTCTGCTTCCCTGGCACTAATGTATCCTAATTTTCTCCCTGTATCTTTCATCACTTCTTATTTCTTTTTGTTTCATTCCTTTCCTATCCCACTGGGAGTGTCTTTCAGAAATTTGGTTTTGAAGCATTTTGTTTAGCTTTTCCAGATTCCCGTTTCAGAGCCCTTCACCATCACTAAAGCCACCTTTTAATCTGACTGTCTGAGACACAGGGACGAGTTCTGAGCTTGGGTGAGCAGTATTTAAATAACTCCAGCTTAATGTGCTATGGCACAGCATCATCTCCTTTGTTGGTAGGCCACCTGACCTTGAGCATCAAAGAACACACCTGTTTTGGAAGCAAAACGTGCCTGATTCCTGCTTTTACCATTATTCCCCTTGTGGTTCCAATAAGCCCTGGGCCTTGCTGAGCTTTGTTTTCTTCATTTGAGGAGCAATAATATAAATGTACTTACTTCATAGGATTGCTTACAAGGATGTCATAAATTTGTACGTGGCAATACTTGTACATTGTGAGGGAACATGTCAAGCAAGCACCAGCATTATCATTATTTGCAAAGGTGTTTGTCATTGATCAAGTCACTTGTTTTTCTGAATCAATAACCATTACTGTCTCAAGAATTTGATCTTTTATTCATGCATTCACTCACTTCATTGATTTATTCAAAAATCTATGTTGGGTTGAGTGTGGTGGTGCACACCTATAATCCTAGCTACTTGGAAGGCTGAGGCAGGAGTATTTCTTGAGCCTAGGAGGTCAGGCCTACAGTGAGTTATAAGTGTGTTACTGCACTCCAACCTGGGTGACAGAACAAGACCTTGTCTCTTAAAAAAAAAAAATTACACACATGCACACACACACACACACACACACACACACAGATACACACATACACACACACCGAGCATGCCCAGGTATGTGCTTGCTGTAGCTTCCTGTATGTATATAGTACATTTATAAAACTTTCAGTTTAGTAGATGACACAAAACAGAGGAAATATAAGATGGTTGGTGTTTAAATTTAATAAACTGGATAATTTCAGTTTATTAATTTGTATTATAAGTCCTCAATATTTTTGTTGAAATATTTCCTGTCCTAACCTAGAATATTCATGTCAGATATTCAAGATAACCCCTTTAGAAATTAAAGGGCATAGGAAGCCACATTAGCAATTGAAGGGTTGCTCTGAGAATTTAGAATTAGATAAAGGGAATTGAATAATAGATTTATAGGATGTTTCCTTTAAACTCGGAAGCCCAGAAAACCATCCCAGCTCCACTCCAACAAATAAGAAAATAAGCCACAAAAACAAACAGGTACCATGTCTGTCTTAAACAGTTCTACATAAACATTGAAAAGTTGTTATTAATCTAATTGTCCTTTGTCAATATTAGAATATCTGCATATATTATGACTAGCAAATTATTTTTAATAATTTGATTTCTTTTGATTAGTTGCATTTTAAATATCTGTAGTTTATCTGCGTACTGACTGCATGCAGGTTACATGTGTATTTGTGAATTTTTATGAAGTTGTTACTCTTGAAAATAGGAGACTTGTTCTCAATAATTTACTACTAAAGTATGCAGTTATGGAAATCTCAGTAAATTAAATCTCAGAAGATGGCTTCTTCTCATGGCCCCATGACTAACTAGCTCTGTGATCTTTGGTATTTTTTTCTTTAGTTTTTAAATCAATTGAATTTAGGCGGGATTGTTTTAGACCAAAATATTTTTGGGAAAAAATAAAGACCTGTTTAAATTTGTCATTTTAAACTGCTTCTTGGTGAAATATGATCTGCTTTATTGCATTAATTGTAGATCTTCATGCTTTCTTAATTTATTCTCTTTTTGAGATTATATTTCACAAACAAGAGTTATATTATACACCTATCTTTCATATGAAGTTGTTTGGCTTCTACGGGCTCTTTATTAAGGACGTGGAAATTGTGGAGATAGGCCAAAGGATTTGGGTTTGATTGTGGGGTTGCCACAATAAAGATCAAACCCGACTCCTTTAGCCTATTGCCACAGTTTCCACGCCTTTAGTAAAGTCTATAGAAACCAAACAACTTCATATGAAAGATAGGTGTATAATCTCTTTATCTCCAATAAAACTTTGGAAATGACCCTTTAAACTTCACTTGCGTTGTGAAGACATCAAGCTATGTCTTCTGTGTCTAAGGAGAACATCCTGCATAGTGCAATAAGATTTTCAAGCAGATTATTTGTGGCCAAGAGCCCTTAGATCCAAACTAATGATCTGAATATACTAGGTGGGTTGAGCTGGTTTCTAATCAAGTGCTGATATATTGGACTTGTGGGACCCTCTAAAGGAGTGGTTTTCATTTTCTTTAAAATACAACTCACACACTCTGGGAGGCTGAGGTGGGTGGATTTCCTGAGCTCACAGTTCAAGACCAGCCTGAGCCAGAGCCTGGCCTCATCTCTAAAAATAGCTGGGTATTGTGGTGGCACCTGTAGTCCCAGCTACTCAGGAAACTGAGGGAAGGGGATCATTTGAGCCCAGGAGTTTGAGGTTGCTGTGAACTATGATGCCTTGGCACTCTTACCAAAGTGAGATTCTGTCTCAAAAAAAAAAAAAAAAAAAAAAACAACCTACAGATAGAAACTGAAAAGTTTTCCAAAACATAGTTACTCACGTGTAATTCACTTTCTCTTCTCCTTTCTTCCCATCTTCCTTTCCCCTGTCCTATCCATCTTTCCCCTTTTCTTCCCTTTTCTTTCCCTCCTTTCCACTTTGGAAAAAAAAATGCCTATCAGTATTCACCAATTTGATTTAGTGAACATAGCTTGAGAAACTTTAAACTCTAGTGGAAACTTTCTATGCACATTTTTTCCTGAGTTAGCTCCTTTGATCATCTGGACAAACTTCTTGGCCTTTGGTCTATACCTGGGAATTCATGACCTCCTATTACAGCAGTTTCTTCAGTTTTGGCCCTCAAGCCACCTTGAGAACTTTGCCTTTCTGATGAATACTTCTGATTCTTGTAGTCAGTGCAACAGAGCTGTCTGTTTCTATTATAGCTCCTTATCTGCCTTATATCTACTAGTTGAAGTTCTGCTCATCAATCAAGGCACAGATCAGATACTAATTCCCTCTTAAGAAGTCATTGCAAATGCCAAGACAAAATTAAACTTTTTTTTTCCTTTGGGTACATACCCAATAGTGGGATTGCTGGGTCAAATGTAAGTCTACATTTATTTCTTGGAAAACTTTCCATACTACATAAAACTAATAATATCTGGTTATGATGCTAGATCTTTTAAGAAGCAATGAAGAATGAGTGCCAAAACAACCTATTTATGTGAGGAATAGATATATGAAAGAATACTGTCATTTAAGAGGAAATCTTTTATTATGAACATTTTGTTTATAGTCTTGCTGTATATTTATCATTGACTTGAACTGTGCATACCATTCATATGAGGTTAAAAAGTGGTTATTTCTGATTTATATTTAATATTGAAATAATCTCAATTATTTTGGCTAAATTAAACTACCCTATGCTGTATTTACATCCATACTGATATATACAACATTCCAAGGGATACAAAATAAAAATCCAAATATTGGACAAAAAACAAAAAAAAACAAAGAGCATGTACTACTTTCCAGTCCCACCATTAGTATATAAATATTCTTTTCTCTTTGCATCCACACCAGCATCTGTTGTATTCTGACTTTTCAATAATGGCCATTGTGACAGGAATAAGGTGTTATCTTATTATGGTATAAATCTGCATCTCCCTGAGGATTAATGACATTTACCTTTTTTTTTGTTTGTTTTTTTGTTTTGTTTTGTTTGTTTGTTTGTTTTGGCTGGGGCTGGGTTTGAACCCACCACCTCTGTATATGGGGCTGGCATCCTACTCCTTTGAGCCACAGGCGTTGCCTGACATTTACCATTTTTTTCATATGTATGTTGGCCATTTATCTTTTTTTGAAAAACATTATATTTATATCTTCTGCCCACTTTTAATGAGGATGTTCATTTTTTTTTTTTTTACTGATTTGTGTGAGTTCTTTATAGATTCTGGATATTAGCCCTTTATCAGATATACAGGGTGTCCATAAAGATCGTGTGCAATTTAAATAGTTGGCTATTTTAAATCGCACACGAACTTTATGGACACCCCGAATAGTTTGAATATTTTCATCCATTCAGTAGGTTGTCTGTTTACTCTTCTGATTGTTTCCTTTGTTGTGTAGAAGCTTTTTAATTTAAACAAGTCTCATTTATTTATTTTTCTTGTTGCAGTATTTGCTTTTGGGTAAATTCCTTGTGTAGGCTGATGTCTACAAGTTTTTCCAACATGTTCTTCTGGAATTCGTACATTTAAGTCTTTTATCCATCTTGAATTTATTTCTGTATGTGGAGAGAGATGGAGGTCCTGTTTCATTCTTCTGCACATAGCTATCCAGTTTTTCCAGCACAATGTACTGAATAGGCATTTCTTTCACTAGTAAATGTCATTGTCTGCTTTGTTGAAGATGAGTTGGTTGCAGGTAGATGGTTGTCTATCTGGGTGCTCTATTCTGTTCCGTTGGTCTGTATCTCTACTTTTATACCACTACCATGTTGTTTTAGTTATTCTAGCCTGATAGTATAATTTGAAGTCCAGTAATGTGAAGCCTGCAGATTTGTTCTTTTTGCTTAAGATTGCTATGGCTACTTGGATTCTTTTTTGGTTCCAAGTGAAATATGGAATTACTTTTTCTAGATCTATAAAATGTGACATTGGTTTTGGCTCGGCACCTGTGGCTCAAGCGGCTAAGGTGCCAGCCACGTACACCTGAGCTGGCGCGTTCAAATCCAGCCTGGGCCCGCCAAACAACAATGATGGCTGCAACCAAAAAATAGCCAGGAGTTGTGGCAGGCACCTGTAGTCCCAGCTACTTGGGAGGCGACGGCAGGAGAATCACTTGAGCCCAGGAGTTGGAGGTTGCTGTGAGCTGTGATGCCACAGCACTCTACCCAGGGTGACAACTTGAGGCTCTGTCTCAAAAAAAAAAAAAAAAAAAAAAAAGTGACATTGGTTTTGATGGGTATTGTGTTGAATTTATAAATCACATTGGGCAGTCTGGACATTTTAGCAATGTTGATTCCACCAGTCCAAGAGCATGAGATGTTTTTCCATTTTGTTTGTCACCTATGATTTCTTTCATCTGTTATGTAGTTCTCCTTTTAGAGATCTTTCACCTCTTTGGTTAAGTATATTCCTAGACATTTTATTTTCTTATAGCTGTTATGCATGTAATTGATTCTTTGTTTTGATTCTCAGCTTGACTGTTATTATAAAGAAATACACTCTTTTGTTTACATTGATTTTGTAACCTAAGACTTTGCTGAATTTATAAATTCTAAGAGTTTTTGGGAGAGTCTTTAGGGTTTTCTAGATAAAAGATTATATCATCAGTGAACAGGGATAGTTTAATCTCCTCTTTCCCAATTTGGATGTCCTTTATTTCTTTCTCTTGCCTGATTTCTCTGGCTACGACTTCCAGTATTATGTTGTAGAGAAGTGGTGTCAGTGGGCACCCTTGTCTTGTTCCAGTTCTTAGGGGAATATTTTCAGCGTTTTCCCATTCAGGATGATGTTGGTTGTTGGTTTGCCATATTTGGCTTTTGTCGTTTTAAGGTATGTTCTTTCTCTGCCTCATTTCTTGAGGACTTCTATCATGAAAGGGTGCTGGATTTTGTCAAATGCTTTTTCTGCATCACTGAGATGATCATATGGTCTTTGTTTTTGCTTCTGTGTATGATGTGAAGCACGTTTGTTGATATGTATATGTTAAAACATCTCTGCATCACTTCCTCATGATGAATTATTTTTTCAATATGCTGTTGAGTTTGGTTTGCTAATATTTTGTTGAGGATTTTTGCATCACTGTTAGTAAGGATATTAAGGATACAGTTTTCTTGTTTTGTTGTGTCCTTTCCTGGCTTTGACGTCAAGGTGATACTGGCTTCTAGTATGAAAAATTATTGCCTTCTCAATGTTACAAACACATTTCTGTAGGATAGATACCAGTTTTTCTTGGTAGGTCTGTTAGGCTATGAATCCATCTGGTCCAAGGCTTTTTTTTTTTTATTTTTTGTCAAGAGATTATTTATTATTGCTTCAATCTTGTTGCTCATTATTTGTCTGTTCAGGACTTTTACTTCTTAACTGATTCAGTCTTGGAAGGTTGTATGTTTCCAGGAATTTATCCACTTCCCCTATGTTTTCCAGCTTGTGAGAGGTTATCCATAGTATTTATGGATGGTATTTTATATTTCTGTGGAATCAGTTTTAATGTCTTTTTTTCATTTCTGAGTAAGCTTATTTGAATCCTTTCTCTTCTATTTCTGGTTAATCTGGCTTGTGATCTATTGATTATGTTCATTTTTCAAAAAAATAACTTTTTATTTCATTAATACTTTGTATTGTGTTTTTGGTTTCCATTTCATTTAGTAGTGCTCTGAGCTTTGTTATTCCTTTTCTTCTGCTGGGTGTGGGTTTGGTTTAATTTTCTTTGAGATGTGACATATGGTTGTTAATTTTGATCTTTTTGTCTTTTTGATTGTAGACATTTAAGCCTATCTATGTTCCTCTTAGGACTGCTTTTATTGTACTATGTATCCCATAGATTTTGATAGCTTGTGTCCCCTCTGCTATTCAGTTCAAGAAATCTTTTGATTTCCTTCTTAATTTTATCATTTACCCAAGAATCATTCAGTAGCAGGTTGTTTAATTTCTGTGACTTTGTAGATTTGAGTGTTTCTCTTGGAACTGATTTCCAGTTTTATACTATTGTGGTCTGAGAAGGTACATGGTATGATTTCGGGTTTTTCAAATTTGCTGAGACATGTTTTGTAGCCTAAAATATGATCAGTTTAGGAGAATGTCCACTGTGCTTATGAGAAGACTGTATATTCAGTAGTTTGGGGGTAGAATGTTCTGTAAATGTCTGTTGAGTTTTTTTGTCTTAAAGTCTTATTTAAATCTGTTCTTTTTTTTTTTCTTTATCGACTTTCTGCTCAGATGATCTGTCTGGTTATATCAGTAGGGTGTTGAAGTCCCCAGAAATTATGATGTGACTGTTTATTCTTTGCTTAGATCTTGTAGGATTTGCTTCACGTATCTGGGAGCTCCTGTATTAGGTGCATATATATTTAGTATTGTTATGTCTTCCTGTTGAATTGCTTTACTATTTTATAATGAATTTGTCTTTTTTACCATTATTGATTTAAAGTCTATTTCATCTGTATGAGAATGGTTACATTTGTTTGCTTTGGTTTCTATTAGCATATGAAATATTTTTTCTATCCCTTTACCTTTAGTCCTTGCAAGTTATGTGTGTTTCTTGGGGACAACATAGAATGTATTCTTTCATCCATTCAGCCAGTCTGTGTCTTCTAAGTTGGACTTTAAGACTATTCACGTTCAGTGATATTATTAATATATAGGATACCATTGTGTTCATCATGTTGGATGATACCTTGTTGTGTTTTCATCTGTGTGCTATTTATAGTTTTATACTATCGGCAAGGTTTAACTTTAGGGTGTTTTTTGTGACTTGTATCTATTGTGTCATTTCATTTATATGCATTTTTGAGTATTTCCTATAGGGCAGATCTAGTAGGGACAAATTCACTTTGTGTTTGCTTGTATTTTTCCCATCATTTATTAAACTTACTTTTGCAAGATATAGAATTCTTGGCTGACAGTTGTTCTGTTTAAGAAGACTAAAAATGGAGGCCCTATCTTTTCTGGCTTAGAAGGACTACCCTGAGAAGTCTGCTGTTAGCCTGATAGCTTTTTCTGTCTAGGTTAATTTTTTATTTTGTTTTTCAGCTTGTATAATTTTTCTCCATCATTTTGACTGTGGCCAAGTTGATCACTATGTGTTTTGAAGATGTCTTTTTTCCTATGAATCTGCCTTGTGTTTGATGATCATCTTGTGCCTGGATATTTGATACTAGGAAAGTTTTCTCAATAATTTTCTTGAGTAGGTTTTCCATGCTTTTTGCTTTTTCTTCTCAGTCAGGGATATTATAGTTCATATATTAGTTCACTTCACTTAGTGTCATATTTCTCTGAGTGATTATTCATTTTTCTTATTTTTTTCTTCATGTTTGACTGGTTCTGTTAGTTTGAGAGCCTTTTTTCAAGTTCTGAGAGTCTTCTGCTTGGTTTAGCCAAATTATTGAAGCTTATGGCTATTTTGAAATTTCCTAAATGTCTCTTTCATTTAAGTTCTCTTATATCCATTCTTATGTTGTCTATCTCTTTAATAATATTTTCTATTCTTTTTTTTTTTTTTTTTTTACTTTTCAATAAAGGTATATATTTTTAGAAACTATAAATAGAAAAATGTGGAAATACATGTGACCTATTTATAAATACATATTAATAGAGTCTTACATTACTTTCACGTGATGGCATATTTTATAGACATTGAATGATATTTTGGAAGAATATTAAAGAATTGAAATATAGTAGAACCTCTGTAAGTTGACCACCCAAAGGACTGTAGCAAACTGGTCAGTATTCAGAGATGGTTAACATATAGGAACTAGGCCTACTGTACTGATATATCCATGTGTTGCATGTCTGGTCTATGAAAATTATGTCAACTTAAAGAGATGGTTAAGGTAGGGATGGGGTCAACTATGGAGACTCCTCTGTATATTCAGTACATAATGTGGAGTCAGAAACAAAGACACCAAATATTAAACCTTAGTATCTAAAGCCTGTAAAATCATAAGTACATAGTAAAAAGTATGAAAAGTAAATCCAAAACATTATCATCCAACCTGTGACTATCTGTGACTATGAATTTCCTATAACAAATATGTTAATTATAGCAAACAAATGAAATTTTCTTATAAAAAAGCAAATTCTTTTCTTCTTTTTCTATTCTTTTTTTTTTTTTTTTTAACAGAGTCTTAAGCTGTCACTCTGAGTAGAGTGCAAAGGTGTCATAGCTCACAGCAACCTTCAACTTGGGGTCAAGAGATGCCTCAGTTTTTCTATTTTTTTAGTAGAGACAGGATCTTGCTTTTTGCTCAGGCTGGTCTTGAACTCATGAGCTCAAATAATCCACCCACCTTAGCCTCCCAGAGTGCTAGGATTACAGGCGTGAGCCACTGTGCCTGGCTTTTTTTTTTTTTTTTTTTTGGAGACCAGAGTTTCACTTTGTCACTCTTGGCAGACTTCTGTAGCATCATAGCTCACGGCAACATCAAACTCTTGGGCTCAAGTAATCCTTAGAGCCTCAGCCTCCCAAGTAGCTGGGACCAGAGGCGCCCACTATAATGCCCAGCTATTTTTAGAGACGGGGTTTTGCTCTTGCTCAGACTGGTCTTAAACTCCTGAAACTTAAGCAATCTACCTCCTTAGTCTCTCAGGATATTTTTATTTTTTTTCATTGATATCCTAAAATATTTTTTTGGCTTCCTTTTGTTAGTTTTCCACTTCCTATTCAATTTCCTTTTTCTTAGTTGTCATCCATATTCTGAATTTCATTTCTGACATTCTTATAGTTTCCTTTTGGTTTGAATCTACTGCTATAGCTCTGTTGTAATTTCTAGGGAATGTTGAACTAATTTGAGTTGTCATGTTGCCAGAGTTCTTTTGCTGGTTTATTCTCATCTGAAACCTTCTGTCAGCTCAGGACAGATAGGTTTGCAGCACATTTGTTCTTTTTTGTGAGGAGAGGCCCCTAAATTGTGCTTTTGTGTACTACTCTAGAAGATTATCCTGGCATGGGAGGGGAAGATGTATTAAGAGCCTGTAATACAGCTTGTTCTGTGTTGTCCTGTTCACCTGTGATTGTTACAGACAATCTGGTGCTGGATGATATTCATGCAGAGTGGTGGATTATTCCCCAGGCCACTGTTGGAAGTTTGGATAAGGGGCTGGGTGAAATCATCTCCCTGAAGGTTGGCATTGTGCGAGATTGCTTTGCCTGGGCCTTCCCACAGATGTGATAGTGGCAGCTGGATGAGTCTATCTAGATAGTAATCCTGGTAATCATGGGTGTCTAGCCTGTTGACATTTGCTTTAACCATTTCCATGTGCAATGCCTGCTTGAGAATAGTGAGTCCTTGGTGGAGCAGTTGTACCAGGGGGGCAGTTCTCACAAGGGGCCCAGTAGAAACCTGGAAGATAGGGCTATGGATTCCACAGGCAGTGAAAAGCCTTAGCGCAGGGGCCACAGGGCCTGTTGGCAGCACTGGAGCCTCAGGGGCAGAACTGTGAAGCCCTCCAGCAGCAGTAGAGTCTTGGGGGCAGTAGAGTCTTGGGGGTAGCCTCAGGGGCAGAACTGTGAGGCCCTCTGGTAGCAGTAGAGTCTTGGCAGGTTTGTGGGGCCTGGCCATTATGCTGGAGCCTTGGAGGCAGAGCTGTGAGTCCCTTGGCAGTGCTGGAGCTCAGTGTTGCAACCATGGGGCCTGCAGCAGTGTTGGATCCTTGGAGTGGAGTCTCAGGCACAGAGCCTCAGGGCCCAGAGGCAGGGCAAGAGCTGTATGATTAGGGCTATAGTGTCAGATACCAGCCTGAGAACTTTGGAGACTAACTTTTGAGCTCTGCCCACCTGGCAACTTGGGCACATTGAGGGCAGTGCTGTGGGCCTGCTTAGCAGCATGGAAGTCAAGGGTCACAAGGCCAGGTTGCTGGGTGAGCGCAGAGCTCACCGTTGCCGAAGTCGTACAGAGGTAGTCATCACAGTGCTTCTCATGTGGTGTCTGTGGCCTCTGTTCTGCTAAAATTCTCTGTGTGGGAGCGGCTCCTCAGCCCTCACTCGTGGGCTTGTGAGAGCATCTGCTCTGCCTTTTCCCTCCCTAGCCCGTTAGGGCTGTTGCAGAGTGGCTGAAGCAAAGCCCAAGCCCATGCAGACCTGGCATTTTAGACCTGAGAGCTCAGAATGGCATCAGTTGCAGCAACTGGAATGGAAGCTACCAGGTCCCAGCTGTGCACACTCTATGGTACAGTATCACTGCACAGACTGATGCTGTACAGTTCAGCAGTTCCCTGATCAGTCCAGAGGTCTCCAGTGGTAGTGGGGGTCTATCTCACAAGTCTGACCTCAGTGTCTTTATGGAGAGCATGGATCCCCAGGGTTCTCTCCTACTATACTTTCTTGCGTGTGGATGCCTCTTGCTGGATCACTCCTTCATCTTAAATGTCCCCTGTTACTTCTCTGGTGATTCACAATGTTCTTTTAAATAAGGCTCATCTATAGGTGGGCATTCACCTGTAATTTTTGATCCTGTTCTTGAGAGTAGTGCAAGCAGCCTGCTTCTAGTCTGCCAGCTAGTCCCTCCCGTGTGATACTCACTCTTAATCAGATATTTTTGCATTTATTTGGCTCCCCAACCAATTTTTGATTTTTCTTTGCTGAAACTACTTTTGTTTGTATCTCCTTCATGTCGTACAGAAGTATCTATAGTAATGATAGCAAAACAGGGTTTGGGGAAGCTGGAGAATGATCTAGTTTCCTCTGAGTCATATCATAGTTAAATTAAGTTCCAAAAGCATATGTTCTTTATCCTTTTCGATCTTTTAGATCTGTCTGTTTTAGATCCATATTTGTATTTATTGTGCCAGGATAAAGTGGGGATAGAATTAAACAGTGTCCTTGAGTAGATATATTTTCTCCTTGATGCAAGTCTATTTTGGTTTTTGTTAAGAGAACTTGTTGTGGGAATTGTTCAGCATTTATACTCAGGAGTGTACCTTATTTAATGATCTTTTAATGATCTTAGGAACAGACCTAGAGACAATGTTATGACAGCGTCAGTCAAATTACAGTTATATTATAATCATACTGGTTTGAAAATGGTATACTTTCTCAAACAGGCAGACCATAGAAGTTAATTGTGAAAAACAGTCTGCAAAATTAACTATATAAGGTAAAATATTTTTATATATCTATCTACGTTAATTTTTGTTTAAGTACATGATGAGTTAGCTTATAACAATGCTTTTAATTTTCATAGTCCTTATCAAGAACAACAGGGGTGGAGGTACCTTGACTCTCATTTGAATTTATATTAAGTTCTTGTTCCAATAAGCTATCATAAATAATCATTGCATTTGTAAAATATAGTTGTTGGCATTCATGTATTATTTTTATTCCTCCAAAGTTTTATATTTCTATTTCCTCAATAATTGTTTAATTATCAACTATTCTGTGTGTGTTGGCACACTTACTGTTGGTATACACAGTCACATTTCAATATGAAAAATGAGAACTGTCATAATTAAAAGAGAATCCTCCATGTTCAGGTAGTCTATAGAAATATAAATTCTGTTGATTTGATGTCATTATCTTTGTGTGTGACACACACACAGAATGGAATAGATTTACCTGCTTTGGGAACAGGAGAGCAGGCTGGCTGATGAAGCAATTGCAGTTTGGCTGACAATTTGACTGGATTGTTGCTTCCTTACGGTCAGTTGGTGGCAGAATTATTGCTTTACAGTACCCCATAGATAGAAAATCTAAATGGAATAACCAAACACTTGGGTAGTATAGGTGGGCCAGGGTCACAGGCCTGTGTGTCCTGCATCATGACAGTTGTAGACTTCAAAGAAAAGACTCCCACTTAGACACATGGAGATTACCCTTTCTACTTCTGGGATTCTCATACCCTGTAGGATGAGAAGGCAAAAGCAAAGCTAAGGTTTTCTTCTACATCTCAATCATGAAAGGACCTTTGTTCTGAATTTGTCCCAGTATCAATAATCTAATCTCTACCAGAAAGCCACTCCCACCCATGAAAACAGCCATAGATATATCCCATTCTAGCAAATGTTATAAGTTGTATATGAAACTGTGAGATATCATGTACATATTTTTTTATTTAAAATCTATTTCTTTAAATAAAGGGAAAAAATTAACTGCAATGCTAGAAGACCTATTTGTATGTATCCACTCCCCCCACCCCCAACCCATACCGTTGATTAGGTTATATATTTCTTGGCAATAGGTATGTGTTGCTTAGGATTGGCTTGTTAAATGATTAAATTAATAAGTGTGAACTAGCTTTTTAAATTACAAAACATTATGCTATTGCTATTGCTATTAAAAGACTGGCTTTTAAAAAACGTGTAATTGGAAAGTCTATTGGATGTAGTTAATTGGTGATAAATTAATCATTGCTCTCTCAATGGCTTATTTGAATGAACTACAGTTTCTAGTTGAGTATTGAATTGTCTTATTGAATGCTGTATAATTACTTTTGGGGTTAGGAGTTAAGTGTGATATTTTCTACCTTGGTTTAAAGAACCATGGTTTTATTATGATACCTGAAAAAAGATTGACTATTTCTTCTCTTTCATGCTTAAATTGCATGTCTTTTTACCTCATAAAGCTGGGAAGAGAGGATACCATAATAGTTTACCCGTTTTTTAAATCTTTTTTATTTTCTATCTCTGTACTTTAAAAACTTATACCTCTATCTCTGAGCTTCTCACCTTCTCTTTCATTTTTTTTCTTTCATCATTATCTGGTGAATTTTAGTTCTTCCACTAACCAGCTCTCCACCAAGCTAGATTCTTTAGAAGAAACTTGCACGGTCCTCTGGCACTCATGTTTTCGTTATGCTTATTGTCATTGTCATTATCACGGTCCATTTCTCTGGACAAAACTGTTTTTCAGCCAAGAGCAGGACTTCATATTAGATCTACAAATCTGAGATGAACTTGGACTTCTTGGCTAACCTGTTTGTTTTCCTGATACAGTGTCTTTTTCCAAGAGCTATCTCAGTTTGTTATTCTACCCTGGCAATAATACTCTCCAACAGATGTTTCTAGAGGCCAATGGATTCTTGAGGCATCCTGCCCTAAGCACCAAGATATTTGGAAGGTTCTTCCCAACTGTGTGACCCTATTTTGCTGTAACCACACATTGTTCCAAAGATTGCTGCTGCTGCCATGCCTCTATGGGACTTCTGTTTGGCAGCCACCTACTCTTTGAAGTGTTGCTTCCCAAGAGTCCCCTCAATATGAATCACTGCAGCTTTGTTTGAATGTTGTAGAAGCCAAGGAGAAAGACAGACAGTCGGGCTGTATCTATAACTCAAAAATCTACACTCACGGTCAAGTGAAATCTTTTAAACCCCCTCCTATGTGATTCTGTACATATCATTCTCTACCTGGTCTGGGAGATAGACTCAAAAGGCAATTGATTTAGTTATCATAATTTTTTTCCCCACTGGAGGCAAGAGACAGGAGTGGGATAGTAGAAAATCATTGACTTCAGTCCATACCTAAGGCTATGTTCTGGTTCCCACATTTGACTTTGTCTAAGGCAACATACATTGTTAACTCATTGGAAGGATCTGCCTGTATTATTTACTTAGTAAGTACTCAGTTCATACTTGAAGAATAACTAATTGTCACAAGGCAATTAGTTACTTACGTCTGTCTTTGTAATTGGATAATATTTTATCAAATTGACTCAATTTAAAATTTTTTACTTTATTTTTTAAAATTCATTTATTTATAGGCTGGGCACCATGGCTCATGCCTATAATCCCAGCACTTGGGAGCCTAAGCAGGTTTGAGACCAGCCTGAGCCAGAGCAAGATCTCCTCTCTAAAAATAGCCAGGCTGTATTCCTTGATCACTTCTAAGAGTTTTGTAGTGGAATCCCTAGTGTTTTCCAGGTATACAATCATATCATCTGTGTAGAGTGAAAGTTTGATCTCTTCTGACCCTATATGGATACCCTTGTGTAATCTTAATTTTTGTCATAGTTCCTGAATATTTTTAATTGATGGGGTACGTTCAAGGTCAAGTAAACTGAAATACACAGAGAAATATAATATTTATGTTCAACTCTAATATATCATCAGCTTATAATGCATTTCTACCAAGAACTATCTAATATTTGTTTTATACTCTACACAGTATTCAAGATGTAAGTGAAACTTTTAAAAATGAATATGCATATGTTTTTTGATTGCTATGGAAAAATCTATTATGTTATGTAATAGTTGAAATAAATGTGTCATTGTCTGGGAATTGGGTATTTTTTATTATAGTACAAGTTTTCATTATAATGGTATTAGGATTTAATGAAATTTGACCTATGAATTGAAATGGGCAGGATGAATTTATTGTTTTCTTCAGTAAGACACAAAGAATTCTATTAAAAGAAATCAAGAGAAAAAGAGGATGTGTAGAATCTAAACTAATCTTGTGTTAATATTCACTTTTATTACAATGGTAATTGGAGTTTTTGAAAAACAAGCTTATAAACAATATCCAGATTTCTCTGATTGTCCTAGCTTAACTTAAATCTGATTTTTCAGAAATGAAACTTAAACATGGTTGACTAATAAAGGTAATATGAAGTCTTATGAGAAAAATGTTTAATATTCCATCTGGAAGATGGTTATATCAATAGTGGACGTGTTGTAAAATGGTTGATTAATATGAAAATAGATATAAATATTGGTTCACTCAACCTTTGTCTTATAGTTTAGTAAGTGGGGACACGAAATTCAATGAAAGTTTAGAACGGAAATTTCTATATTTTTGAATGCTGGTGATTTTTTTAATCCACAATTTCTATATCTTTGAAATATCAGGCTTTTTATAGACAGATAAAAAGCTATTAATATAAAAAGTTGAAACACCAAATGCAATTCTGAAAAGCCTGGAAGATCCTTCCTGCATCCTCCTTGGGGTCATCAATCTGCAGATGTTGTGTGTGACGCATCCTCACTTCTTTCAGGGCTGAGAAACGACCACTTGGAGGAATCATGACTTTATTTTAAAAGTCTATCTTATCTCCACTGGTTACAAGAAGTATAAAGAACATTTCAAGTATTAGCAGAACAATCTAGGATTCTCCATCTGCAATTTTTCTTCTTATCACTGGATTTCCCTCAAACTAACAATTACTGAAGTTGGTATAAGAATATCTGAACTGTGGTGGGGAAAGATACTATTTGAAATGTTATGCTCATTTGAAGCTAATGATATGTTGTCAACAAAGAGTTACTGGGTAAATTTGCTATGTTTATACAGATACTGGATGAAAAGGACGGAAAAAAAATCCTACCCCTTCTCTCTCAGGGCTCATGATATAGAGACTTGAAGACAAAGTGGTGGTGGTGACACAGGCAGAGACCCAAAGGCAGGAGGTGTCTGCCTAAGGCTTCCCGTGATGGTCTAGTTGGGACTTTTACTTTGACTAGAGATGCCTGTTCTAAACAACAGTGAAAAAACAACCATGTGAGATAAGCAGAAAAAAGAAACACATTTCATTTTTAACAAATGCTTTAATGACATTTTTTTCTGTTGCTTTTGGGACATTTCATTTTATAGTAAGTAATTGGAGAAAAAAGAATAAGATAATAAAAGAAATCATGGAACAGACTTCAGTATAAATAGATGGTGTTTAAACTGAGGTCTCAGCTATACCAGCTAAAGATAATAGACAGTCTCATGGGGACTGGGGCAGATTCTAAGTATTAGAATATATTATACCAGGACAATGAGAGACATTTTAAACCCCATTCACCTTCACTTCCCTCCCTCTTCCCAAGCTCATGTATCACCAGGATGCTTTGGGACTAGAGAATGGGTTGGAAATGTAAAAGGCGTTTGCTATCTAAGTACCAAATTAAAATTAAAAAAATCCTTATTCCTTGCCACTCTTATGGGACAAAGAATATCTAGCTGGGTATAGGCAGGCAACGGCTAAGTCTCATTCATGTATTATACTAAATTATTCATTGGAGATAATTCTTTCTGAGAAGGTTCACAAAGAACTGTTCAGTAAAAATGGAGTGTAAAGTTCTACATATTCCAAATCTGTTTTCAAAACGAGAAGCAACTGGGCTTATCTGTGAGTTAGCATTTATTTTACTTATGGGTTATCATTTATTTCTTTGTAATTTTCTGTGTTTTGCAAATAATAAGGAATACACACACAGAGTTCACTGAACGTGCTATTTCAATGCTAAGAGCTTTACATTTATTATTGTTAAATTTTCAACAATCCAGGAAGGTAGATATTATTATCACTACTTTACATAGGAAATAAAAGAGGTTAGTCTTGGTTAAGTTTATACACAGATAATTGTCAGAAGCCCAATTGTTTTAAAGAAAAATGCCAAGGAACAGAGAAGAACTGCTTATTATTGTGGCTGTGGGAGACATTTATAGGTCTCAGATACAACCTTGACATTGGTTGCAGCGCTACCTGGAGCCCTCCCCTGCACCTGCTCCGGGCAAGCACGATGAACACGTTCTGCATGGACAGACATCACGTGCATTTCTCCAGGCAGGCAGGTCATAATTCCATCTGATAATAATTAGATGAACTGCTTGTTCAAAAAATAAACCTAACATATAGTTTATTCTTCTAATAAACATAAATAATACGCTTTGTATGGCTGGGTTCCATTAAAGGAAGAGCTGGAGGGCTGAAATGGCAGATGTGGGTGGAGAAGCTGGCTGTGACCCAAGATGGAGGGGATGGGAGGAAGGCCAGGGGTCTCAGGCTTCAGCATGATCAGAATTGTCTAGAGGGCTTGTCAAAGCCAATTACTGAGCCCCGCCTTGGAGTTTCTGATTCACTAGCCACAGGCTCAAGGAATAGGGCGCCAGCCCCATATACTGGGGGTGGTGGGTTCAAGCCCGGCCCCAGCCAAAACTGCTAAAAAAAAAAAAAAAAAAAATCACTAGAGCGGTGATGGGGCCCAGGAGTTTGCATTTCTCCATTTCTAGGTAATGGCTATACCACTGGGTAAGAAAACACACAGGAGGGTTGAGACCTAGGCTCTGGGGCCAAATGAGGTTTAAACCCTGGATCTTAATAGTAGTAGGACCATTTACAAGTTAACCTCTCTGTACCTCAGTTTCTTAATGTAAAGTAGAGATAATTTTGTCTTGTGAAGATTAAAGGAGACAATGAAGATGAAGTGCTTATTCCAGTTCTGGACACACGTAAGAGTTCCAGAAACTTTACACATAAATTGATATACTCAATAGTTCAATAAATTCTGTACATAATAAATACATGTTTCCATGGATTAAATGGAAATATGCAATACTGAAACAATCCTCATAGGACAGATGATATAGTAAATCAAAGCAAATCGGGTATAATATAGTTTTAATTGCCTTTCAGATAAATAAACCCTGCTCCAATAATTGAGTCAAGCTAATCATATCATTACTATTTCCTTAAATTTCCAGCATTTCAATCACAGCAGGCCCATAATATTAAGGGAATCCATGGTAACTACACAAAGTAAACATCCACCTACCCATTAGTGCCAGCAGTTATTTGGCATTTGTTATGTTAGTTAAACTGTGTAATGGTGTGTGAGAAATCAGTTTATGCTTCCTTGACCCTTTGGAAAACTGGTTTCCAACCCAGCCTCTGTTGCCGAGACTCCAGAGTCTGACAGCTGTGACTTCAGGAGCTGATTCCCTCACAAGCCCCTCTGGAAATGAGGCAGCAAACATGGTGGTTGCCTCTAAAAGAGTGAGAATCTATTACAGGGGTTGATTATTGATAATGACCATTTCTATTTTGGGGCTAACAGCCAACTAGGCCTTTTATTGTTTATTTTAACAAGTATTCATCATGAACGCTGAGCTATCCTTCAGAGAAATCAACTTTAGATGCATGTGATATAAAAGAACAAACTGAAAGGATTATTTTCATGCTTTTAGATTTCAAGAAATATATCCTGTTTACTTATGTTTAAGATGTACAAAGAAAAGGAAAGGAGATTTTTAAAATAAATAATCTTTAACAAGGACAGTTTTAAATGTAAATGCATCTCACATGCTCTGACAGCTTAATCTTTTTTTTTTTTTTTTTTTTTCTCCATTGTGGGGGAAATAGTCATTTATTTAAAATAGACCAAGCGGAGTCAATTGACCACAAGCTCAGTATGAACCAACAGTAAGAACTGGCTGTCAAATGAACTAAACCCATCTTAAATTGTGTTAATCAGAGATTTTTACACGGGAAGGGGGTTTCCAATTTTATTCTTCAGAAGCTAGACCAGAAAAACCACAGCCAGAGTGAAGTGTTAAAGCCCTTAGAATAGTAAAAATCTTGTTATCAACAAAATGATTAAAGGGCTTGGTGAAGCTTAGCCAGGGAGAGAAATAATAAAATAAAAGAGGGAATAAAACAATCATCTCCGTGTTGAAGGGCTAGCAGGATCACCCATCTATTAACCTTAATTCTAAAGGTTTTATACAGAGCTAAGTCACAAATTTTACTTAAACAAAATAACATTTTAATACAACAGCTGTTGACTATGTCTTCTCAGCACAATAACCTATATTAAGTTCTGGGAGGTCTATACCAGGGAAAAAAGTGCTTGACTCTCGTTAAGGAATTTCTAAGTGAGAGGAGAGGAGACATGTTCATGAGGAGAAGAGAGAGGGCATCTGGGCCATGGGCAAGGTCACAGAGCCTGGCCTGAGGGCAGCATGTTGACGGGAGAGTGGGAAGAAGCCCAGGGTGGCCTGAGTAGGAGACGGAACGGAGAGTTGGCAGGCTGGGGGACGACTGACTCCTGTGGACTGTCTCCTGAACCCTGACATCTGCCTGACATTGTTTTTTTTACCGTTTCTGCCCCTCAGGGCTGGTCGCGGATATATCACCCTAAGTCAGTGTTTACAAGGAGTGACCACGACAGTGGGTGAGTGCCCCTCTGCTTCTCCACTGCATGGAGATTTTGCTGGGGGAGCACCCCCTTATCGGAGCAGAACAGAAAGAGCAAAGGTGGGAAGCTGCTTGACCAGGGCCTGGAGTGGAGTGGGCCTCCACCAGGCCGCCACCCTCAGGTCCCCTGCTGCGGGTGCCCCTGCTCTGGCCCAACCCTTCTCCAGGGGCCAGAGGGAGCCCCTGCTCTGAGAATCTCAGCTGGTGTCGGCAGTTTCTGTTTTAAAGTCTAACAAACTATGGCACCAGGCAGGGAACACTATACATGAAAAACCTTCTCCTGGACATTCTTGACAGCATGTGAAGGGGAGAAAAACCAATGAATAAACGCAGGAAGTAAAAACAAACTTTTATTCTAGAGCCACGCCCAGCCGAACAAACGCTTTACCCCACCGTGGCGAGTTACTTACTCCCCCAGGATTCCTTTTCACTACCCATGCCTCCCTGTGGATAAACTATGTTCAAATACAACTTTATAACAGAAAACTGTGCAGAGAGATCTCAACTAGGGCTGGTGGTGAAAAATACCACATGCGACTGCTAGCACACAGGGCCAACATTTCTAATGTAACGCAGAGCAACAGACCTAAATAAAACGATAACTTAATGAGAGGAGTTTCACATAATATTTTTTAGGCAGAAGAAAAAAAGGACAAAGATGAATCTTGAGCACAACGGTAAAATATATCTGAATATTCACTACTCTCCACTTAGAGAGGATCTCATCTTTAACTGGTATGTAGATAAATCATAAATTAATCTCCCTACATTTGTAAACAGAAAGTTCAAAAGGATAACTGTACTGCAAGGTGCATCAGGCACACTTCACAGGATTACAGAGCCAGGTCACCAATGCCGACCTCATCTGCACAAAAGGCTTTTCTATTAGGATGTCAAGGAAATGCACCAGGTTCATATACAAACAAATCCTTCAACATTCGCCAACACAACCATGATGGGAGTACTCTGCTTTGTAGTCCTTTTGCTCAATGCTTAAAAAAAAAAATACATGGCGATGAAACTGCTATGAAAACAACAATGATGTTTCAAAATGAAACTTTCCTCTGTTGAGAGTCGGAGAGAAAAAACCCCATCCATTTGCTGAAGGTGCTGCTGGGCCACACTTATTTATGCAGATTTCAGGTTAATTGATGGACACACAGACAAAGGTTCTATAAACCGTTTTACTGAGCACACATCCTGATTATAACGTCACAGTAAGAAATGGAGTGCAATCTGTCTTCATGTCATATTTAATAGATTTCTAGTAAATAGCCCACAAGTGCTCTAACAGGTGATGAATTGTATTAATGCCCTATCGTACTTTCATAATTAAGGGTCTGGCAGCATTTCCATTATAATCAAGACTTGAGGTAAGAAACAAAAGGAATGGTTTCCAGGTTTTCTGGCCCTGACCACAGCGCTCCTACCACACCCCACTGCCACTCTGGGCCCCGGGCACCAGCCTCTGAGACCAGTCTCAGCAAAAACCCCCGACACCTTGGCTGAGTTTCCGTTAGAACCCCTTGTCGTTCCCTTCCTTTTCCTTTCTATCAGCCTCTCCTTCTTTCCTTCCTCAATCTCCCTGGAAGTCCTTTCTCTTTCATCTGGGTGGACCCGATGTCTTTGCCCTGGCCAGAGTGGTGTGACCTTGATGTTTCCTCCAGACAAAACCTGGCACCATCAGTGTTCTGTGCCTTGTGGATAACAATGAACCCACATCATAAACAAACCAATACCGGGATGACAAAGGAGAGGAGAGTATGGTTGGCGAGGAAATTCTCCCCACAAAACCGACATGGATTTACCAGAAAATTTGTAAGATTAAACCACAAACTCGGGGTCCACCGGAAAGGAGTGCTTCTCATAGTAAGATTTTCAGAACATCGGCATTGGGAGTGGACAGGGTCTGGCGGGACTGGAAACCGGTGCCTCGCTGTGCTGCCCGAGTCACCGCGGGCACGTGGACCCCACTCCGCCTGCACCAGGAATGGAAACAGGGGGTCGGGCACGGCAAGGAGCAACAGGGGGAGAGGAGACAGGAAGAGCAGGACGCAGTGTGGTAGAACATGAGGGAGAGGTTGGGCATCTGTCTGACTCATTCCAAGGTGAATAAAAGGAATGAGGTTCGAAAGGAAAGGAACGAAGTAGCCAACCTGGCCCCTCAAGTATAAGCGGTTTTTACAAGTCTTGTTATTTCAGGCAGACTGTCAGTGAGCAAGCACAGCCATGGGGGCGCGGGTTGTACGGTAAGACTTTAGATTCCCACTTTTCCCCTTCTGAGCCGGGCACATCCAATTGGACGTGTTATATGGAGACAATGAGATTAACTCCCCACAACTGTGATCAGGGTAACGCTTGAATATTTAAAATGCTTACTTACAAAGAGTCAAGTCCCATTTCCATATCGCTAAATTTTTAAGCTGTCAAATTTTATAAATCTGTAACATAAATTACACTTCAGGCCGGGCACGATGGCTCACGCCTGTAATCCCAGCACTCTGGGAGGCTGAGGCAGGAGGATCTCTTGAGCTCAGGAGTTTGAGACCAGCCTGAGCAAGAGTCGAGACCCTGTTTCTACTAAAAATAGAAAAAAATAGGTGGGTATGGTGGTGGGTGCCTGTAATCCCAGCTACTTGGGACGCTAAGGCAGGAGGATCGCTTGAGCCCGGGAGTTTGAGGTTGCCGTGAGCTGGGCGGAGGCCAGGGCACTCTAGCCTGAGCAACACAGTGAGACTCTGACATAAATACATAAATAAATAAATAGTTCTTCATTCTTAATTTTATAAAATTCATACACAGTATTTTACTATTAATAAGTGAGCACATATTAATGGAATGACAATTATTAACAAACATCTGCTCTCTCGTGCTAGGTCTTACAATGCTGTAGAGTTCAAATAGTTGCAGGGTGCAGGAAGCCGGCCACGCAGCCTCAGTCCCCAGATGCCTAGGAGTTCCTGGTACCCACTTTCTATGCCATATTCTATACAAACTTCTAACATCCCTTCCCTTTACTTGCTCAAATTCAAACAAGGCTTTGTTGCTTGCAACCAAAATAGCTTAAAGCAGTTGAAACAAAGTCAAATAAAAATTAAAAATGGTTACATGGTATCATGCCATCTAAATTCCTACCTGTTTTGCACTGGAATTACATGACCACAGAGAGAAAAATAGTTTGTTATGCTTTTGAGATAAGTAAGAGATATTTGAATATCGAGACATATTATTCAGAAAACCATTATTAGCACACCATAAGGATATTGTGTATAAAATCTTTGTATGTGGATTTTTGGTCAAAAAGTAGAGAATATTTTCATTGCTGATGTTGCATGTACTTTCCTAGATTAAAAACTATACTAATCTTTTGTAGAGAATCAGAATGAATTAGTATGGTGTATACGATAACCCACTGTGTCACTGTGCCAGAAGTTTGACCAATTCCTTTTCATGGAAGTTTGAAAATGTCAACTTCATTTTTAAACCCATGGCTAGTTTCATCTACTTTAAACCTAAAGTGACAAAATAGGAATTGACTGGGGGGAAAATTCTGCAATCCACTGTTCTTAATATTTGATAATCCATGTGAAGCAGGTTTACCACAAACTGCTGTGACAGAACAAAGATGACAGATAAACTCCTGTGACCAAATTAATTGGAAATAGATGCATCAGTCTTGTGATCCTATTTCAGTTTTTGAAAGAATTATATGCACCTTCAGAGCATGCCACGTCTAAGGATGATTAGTCCTTGTACCGCCGGCATCAGGCTGATATGGCCTAGTGCCAAGGGTCTCAAGAGAAAGCAGAAAGTTCAGAGGAGGGGTGCAGCCTGCGCCGCTCTTCCGGGCTCACCCCCGGAGCGTTCTGGCTTTTCTGCTGAAAGCCTGTCAGAGTTTCATATCCTTGTCTTTGTGCCTGTGACGTGTGCTCTCTGGCTGCCCTACATGGACCTTCTTACACTGGTCTTTTGTTTACCTCCCTTTTTCTGAGAGCCATAACATAACGTCAGGCATTTGATCAGGCCAACTACAGCCACCTTTGTTATGATTTATATACATTGGAATAATCGCATATAAAATGACGGCAACTAATAGGAAAGGGAATTTTTAATGTTTTCTATTTGCCTAAAAACAAGAACTATGTGCAAGAGAGAAATGGTTCAAGCAGGGCAGAAGGGGAGAGTGAGTGGTGTGCTTCCATCTAATGAGCACAAGGGAAGGGCACATGGCGCACCTCTGGGGGACAGGACACAACTACAACAGGGACCTCACTTAAATGCAAACAAGGTAAACTAATCATTTGTGCCCTCATATTAATCTGGCATTTTAAAAAACATTTTTTTAAAAAAGGGGTAAATGGTTGACCATCTGTAAATTTACAGCTAGCCCCCCTCCCAATAGCCAAATATTAAACACAGTCAAACATGCTATAATTAATTAACTAAATATCATATAAATGGAGAATTTTAAAACAAATCGTACTCTGTCTTGGATTTGCTTTAGGATAACCCAGTGTGTGGAGAGGGCAGGCCGACAGTGGAGTCGTGCTCGCCTGTCCACGGGCCACCGGGGGAGCCGGGCAGGTGCCTGAGGCTTTCAGTGTGAACTTCTGTACAGACTTTCATCAATGTTTAAAAAGGGCCATCATAAACACATTTCAAAAACACGAAGCCTAAAAACTTAGGAAAGATACAATGATATCTGATGTGGTTGAAGTAAAATTTTCTGACTAGAAATACGATCTATTGATTATCAGTATTGAATCCACTTTACGCAGCAACCATAATAAATTTATGATACAAAATGTACCTAATATACCTATAGCTAAAGTAAATATTTTAATGTCCAATAAAGGGATGTGATTTTTGTACTGACAAATGTACTTGCTACCTTGTCAAACCAACCACAAGAGAGGTAAGATAAGAAAGTCTGAGGAAAATCACTATTCTAATAGACTAAGGCATCTCTAGTTGGCATGTTTGACGTCCAATCACAAATGATGTCAATGCTTGCAAATTAACCCCTTTTTAATGCTAAGAAAAATTACAAGGTTAAACACGGGAAAAGCAATTTAATAAAATATTAGAACAATATAACATGAACCTAATAGCAATTAAAATGTATTTATCATTTTACTTGAAAAGTGAATAAGATTGTAAACACAGGCTGTCCCTGAGTCACAAACATCCAACTTATATACAACTTGCACTTACAAACAGAGGCTATTATTACAGGGAAGAGGCAAATGTACCTGTTCCAAGTTACAGATTCAACTTAAGAACAAACCTACAGAACCTATCTTGTTTGTAACCCGGGCACTGTTTGTACATCCATTAACACTGTTTGTATGTGTGACCTATCTTGATAGTCTCTTGAATATAACATGGATACAGCCTGAAATAAAGCCTACTTTTTAAAGCAAAGTCATACCACTTTGCAGGTAAGGTTAAAGTAAAATATTCCTTTAACTTATATTTCACTTAAATTATTTTGATAATAACTTGAGAGATATTCTCATTTTTAAAAATAAATCATATTGTACATTAATGTGTAATAACTTTCTAGTTAGAGTGATATATATGTATATATACAATTATGCATCTCTATTTATAATGATGATTTTAAAAAGTTTAAGTAATTGAAATCTTAAAGAACCTGATTTGAAGGCGGAAGTATCAACAAAAAATTCAATTTTAACACGTAAGATTGTGGGGAATCTATATTTATACTATTGAATAATATTTTTTTCTAATTTTAATGCTACTATGGTTTCCAAAAGTTTAGACAAATTTATTGACACCTTAAGTTCAAAATACTAATGAACTCAGGCAGAAAGTGTTACAATTTAAAATTTTATACATTTTTAAGCTTTTATAAAAGAATGGCTGCAGATGATCTAGCTTCTTTGAGAAAAGATTTACAGAGAAATACAGAGAAGGGCTTTAAAATATAACACAGCTCAGATATTCAGTTATCCTGTCTGTGTAGTCCTTTGATCATTAAAAATTAGTAGCATTAAAAGATTTTCCAAAGCCATATAAGGAGTATGGATTCTCAGCTTCTTACATTGCTGTTGCTTAATTTTTTAACCAACATTCATGTTTTCTTAAAAAGAAATTTCAGATCCATAATGGTCAGGTAGGAACATGAATTTCTTCCCCCAAGTGCTAAAAACTACCTGAAAAGAATAAGATTTTTATTTCAAAACAGTAATGACCATGAACTGCAGAATGACCCTGTCACACGTGCTGGGCGGTTTGTAGAAGTTTCCCCACTCAGTCATTCCTAATTATTTCCATGATTCAGGAGAGCAAAAGGGGAAACGCAGCCCAAAGACACATCCAGTCAGAGGTCTGCTCGGCCCCATTCCTGCTTGGGCTCTTTGCAGACTGTGTGTTCAGGAAATAATACCCCTCTGTGGTGAAAATCTTTTATACTGTTTTTAACTAATATTTACAATAGATATTCAAAGCCAAGAAATTTAGTGTAATTTAGCATATGTTAAATAGATGCTGTGTAACCAGGGCTGGGAATGAGAAAATTGCAAAATTGAGTATCCTTAAGATTGAGTGAGAAGGTCTGATCAGGCTCAGCATAAATACATCTGTACTGTATCTTAATAATAAAAGTTAATACCTTTACTGTGTAACTCAGCACAAGATGGATTAGGATTAGTGAAACTGAATTGATATTGATAATTGAGAGGACTCAATTAGTTAAATTAGTTAAATCTTTTTAAATTAGTTAAATCTTTTTACCTAAATATTGGTTAAAAGAGAACACTGTCAGATTTATTTTTACCTTTATGCATTTGAAAACAAACACACAAAATCTACCAGTGATAATTTTAAATCACCAATAAAAACAAGAATACCATCAGACTTTCTTCAGTATGCAGGGCCAATTTTAATCTATTTCTTTTTAAAAACTATAATTACAAAAATAAGGATCAAATGACAAAATATTCAGAAGTTCTCTTCAAAACATACCCTGCTTGTAATACAGTCACAACATCCTGAATTCTGTGATTAGCCTGAAACCAAGTAATTCTATAGCTCAGAGTCTAGCAAAATATCACCTTTCAATTCATTACCACATTTTTCTACTGCAGAAACAGATTAATCTGGGAACTTCCTGGTCAACACTTTCCCCCTGTTTCTGCAATTTAAAATTTTTTCAATCATTTTCTCTTGAAGATGTCATACAGGGTACTAACACTTTCATAAGCACAATCAACACCTCTACAGCCCTGCAAAATTGATACAAGTTGAAAATACAGGCTACAGTCCTTTTTCTAAGTAGTTTAGTGTTAGGAGTAATACTCTCACAGAGGACTAAATGAATGAGTGAAGATAAATTAGGGCAATACATCTGAATTAAATATTATTTACTACATATGAGGGAAACATCAAGGAGCTTAACAATGGGTTCTGTTGAAAAATGACCAAATTTGGAGGTCTAGTTTTAAATGTAAAAATCTCACTTGAGAGAATTACAGTAATGAAATTCTTCTATGATTGTTATGGGACTATATTTTAATTTTTGACCCATTAATTAAAAGTAAAAAACTGAGTGATGATCTGATACTTTATTTAGCTTAATGCAAGTAATTGTCCATGTTGGAATTTCAACTTAAAGCTAAATTTTTTCACAGACATCAATGAAATCTGGCAAAGAAAGCATCTTATATGAAGACGCTAACCCTTGATTATACTCGGTAATGAACAAGAGAATCTCAAATGGCTATTTCACCTCATGTCTTATCTATCTGCTCACGGTGGTGTTTTCTTTTTCTTTTTAAAATTGATACATAATAGTAGTGCACAATTTAAAAGTGCATAATTAAAAGGTGGTATTTTGATACATAACAATATGTAATGATCAAATTAGGGTAACTGGGATACCCATCACATTTATCATTTCCTTGTGTTGGGAATATTCCCAATCTCCTATTTTGAAATATACAAGAAATTCTCATTAAGTATACTTGGCCAACTATGCTATCAGACACTAAAACATACTTCGTCTAACTGTATTTTTGTACCCGCTAACCAATCTCCCTCCATCCCTCACCCCCCACGCCTCTGATCCCTGTCACTCTGCTCCACGTCCCTGAGGTCAGACTGTGGAGCTAAAACCATACAGTCCGTAAGCCAAGACAAAGAAGTATCCTTATTTCACTTGGGGTAATGGTCACTAACTTCACCCATGTTGTTGCAAATGACAGGATCCCATGCTTTTTATGAGTGAAGAATATTCCCTGTGTATATATCACATTTCCTTTTCCCATTCATCTGCTGATGAACACTTAAGTTTATCTTGGCTCTTGTGAATGGTGCTGCAGTAAACATGGGGTACGGATGTGTCTTAAATATATTGATGTCCTTGCTGTTAGATATACCCCCAGCAGTGGGATTACGGGGTCATGTAGTTCTATCTTTAGTTTGTGAGGAACCACTATACTCTTTTCATAGTTACTAATTTACATCTCCCATATGAGTATTTTCATTAGAATGTCTAAACCGTATATTTGGCATTTATAGTATTTCTAGATAAGTAACAAGAATATACTGTGACTTCCTGAATTAAGAGGAATATGAGATTGGTTAATTTCCCCTGTTGGAACTGTTCCTGGATTTCTGCTCAAAAAGAACCACACCGCTGGCCCTGGAAGAAGCTTTCAAGTTCTTTTCTGTCCTCCCCCTTCTCATTTCTCTCTAGAGAGGAAGATAATAGATCTGAAACGGAATTACAGGATGATAATTGAGCAATATGTCCTGGGGATGAAGCTTCTAAAAGAGGTAAGAGCTTTTCTCTACCCGCCAAGGTGGTGGCTTTCTTCTGGGGTCCCCCCCGGAGAGAAGAGTCGTAAGGCACCTTGAAGCCCCCGGCTCAGCCTCTTAGCACCCCTTCTCCTTCAGCCTGGTAGGCACACTGGAGCTGTTGCTCCAGGAAGGAAGGTGCTGGGGTGGTAGAGATGTATGTGGCTTTTTATTGTAATAGAGTTACGAATTCTAAGGTTGGTGCTTAGGGGGGAAAATACCATACAGCCTGTAAGCCAAGACAAAGGAGTGCCCTAGGTATAATATTTTTTCTCTGCAAACCAAAGCAAGTCTATTAATGTAAACTTCTACTTGTTTTTTTAAATTTTAAATTAGTATGAAGGTACAAATTTTTAGGTTACACTGTTCTCACTTCCAAGGTAAAGTTAAGGTGCAGTAGAGCCCTTTGGGCAGGAGGAGGGAGGGCGACTGGCGGGATCTCACCTAATGTGCACGATGTGAGGGTGGATGGCCCACCTGTTGGGTGCATTTTTAAAAAACAAAGCTCTACCTTACATTTGGGGCTAAAAGTGTTCATCATCGTTTATTCATTTAACAATTAATTATTAGGTGAGTAATCATGAAGGTAGAAAGCTCTGAAGTTGGTCTCTGTAGATTTGAATTCTGGCTCTCTCACTTAAAAACGACATAACTCTGGACAGGTTACTTAATATATCTGTACCTCAGTTTCGTCATCTATAAAATAAACATAATAATCATGACAATAATACCTTAGAGTTGGGGTGAGAATTTAATAAATTAATAAATGTGAAACCCTTAAAACAGGATTGGCACATAGCAAGTGCTCAATAAATATTAGTTGCTATTAATAATACTTACTTAATATAAGAAAGAACTTTAGTATTGCTTGGCAAACTGGTAAACAACAGAACATGCGAACATAAGCATGAAGGACGAAGTCCCTGCCCCTGCACCCCATCTGAATTAGGATTCCGTGGGTCAAGGGCCATCATAATAATGACCTAATTTTATTCTTAGAACAAACATCAACTCTCAGAATTGACGACCAGGACCAAGGCTGAGGCCCAGAGGATAAAATCTTCTGTTTTTATGTGAAGAGACCTTCTAGAGATGTAAACACAGAGATGCTCTGAACTAACACTGACAGGCAGCTCCCCCAAGAAGGATACACAGGTGCCGGGGTGACACCAAAATGACCCAGTCAGGGCCTCGTGGCTGCACCGCCAGAGAGATGGAAAGGTGCAAGCAGCCTAACGATGGATGATGACAGTGCCGGAAGGACGGAAACTTCTGATGATCACAGGATAGGAAGACTAGCTCCTTTTAATTGTGGCTTTTGAGAGGTTTGGGGGAAACTAAACCCATCCTGAAGGTCGGAGCACCTTGAGTAGAGCCCGCACGCTTGGGACCAAGATACATGGAGAGCAGCCTAGTTCCTCAGGGCTCTTCAGTTTCACACCTAACATACCTGTCTCCTTACAAACGCGCCCTCTGTTGTGGGTGGGGAGAGGTGGCTTGAGTGAGTCCCTGTTCCTTAGTTCTTCAAAATTAAAACAGCTCCTGCCATGCTCCTAGGTAGCATTTCTCTACTCCTGCACACCATTTGCTTTCTCAATTGTTTCCCTTCTGATACTAATATATTTGGAGTGTCAGGAAGGAAGATTGCACTTGCCTGTGAGTAACTCTGCCTGCTCAGGGCTACCACACAGAAGAGGACCTGCAGTCTGTGGTCTGGCTATATTCATGCCTCCCAGGACCTAGACATGACTCACTCTTTCAGATTTAAGTTTCTCTAACTATTTTATCTCTTTCTACCTTTGGTATTTAGATACTGCTTATGCTGGGAGAAAAACAATCCTACATGGTTTATCTGCTGTTTTATAACATCCCTTCATCAACTTAGAAAACAAGGAGTCAACATAATTTATTTTCAGAGGGACTGTACATAAAACACACTTTTACATATCTAAGCATATCATTCCATTGCTTACGGTAGGGAGATCTAATCACAGGGCTGAAGGAAATACAAACTAATTGCTTAAATCAGAATATTAGAATTTCTTTCAAATGAAGTGAGATGAATAAAATATGATTTTGCCTGCTTGCATCTAAAAACACTGAGGTGAAAATTACAAAGATGCGTGCACACACATATAATGACAAACACACCCATGTGACTTGTATTTATTGTTTTTGTTTTTTTTTTTAGAATATAAAAGTATAAGTTTATTTTATCTTAGAGAAAGGGAAGAGTATGGTGGGGGAGATGAGAAAAAGAGAGTAGAGAGTAGGGAGTGTGAGAAGATGGAGGGAGGGCGTGGCGTCCCACAGGGAGCAAGGCCAGCCTACAGGGTGAGTTTAAAGGCACAAAGTCAGGGTGAAAGCAGATGACCACCTAAGGCTGGGACTTTCCTTAGGATAAACAAGAACCAGGTGCAAATCTCCTCTCTTTAACTATAGGGTCTAATGAGCAATAGATTCAGTCACTGTAGGATGGAACCAATTTTCTATTATAGAAGTACAACATAATGCTAGCCAAATACCCTGCACTGACAGGAAAAGTGGAATATTCAATACAGAACAAAGAAAAATGTTCTAATTTGACATATCAGAACAGAGTATTTTTTTCTCCCTGGATATTGCAACTAGAATCAGAAACCTGTTGGCCTTGAGAAAGAACCTGGCTCTCCTAATTCCGTCATTGTTTATTTACAGTTAAAAACATCGCCACTACAAAGCAGAATTCCTGGGTCCTTCTACCTGATGAAAAAGGCAACTGACGCCATTCGTGCCACTGAAACAGGAAGAAGTGTTTATGTCAGCTCCGAGCGTGCTTTGCGGCAGGCATGGCGTGCATTAAAACTCTTCTATCAGGAAAAATATCAAACATACACAAAAATAGGAGAATAGTACAATAACTTCCATGTCTCTATCAGCTGGCTACAGCAGCCGACCCACAGCCGAACCTGTGTCGTCTACGCCACTCCCCTCGCCTACGAGCACACGGGCTGGGTTGTTTTAAAGTAAAAACCAACAACACGTGACATCATTTCACAGAGCCGTCACCCAGCACGAGAGTAATCACATGTTGGGTTCTTTAAGGTACAGCTCTTATACTTTCCTTATTCTCAGCTTTTCTCTTATGCTTAATGCTTTCATATGCCTGCTGGAGAAAAAAATTATTTTACGCTGGCTGTAAAAGACGCTGAGTGATCATTCTTTAGCCACGTGTATTTCTGATGTGTAATTTGTGACTTCATTAAAGAGATCATCGGGGAAGAAACCAGGGATACAGGAATTTATTAAACTCCCATTTGCCAATATCGCCTAAGAAAAGCTCCTAAATACATGTGGTTTTCCGCCACTTCTGATACATTAGGAAAGTTCAGTGTCAGTGCAGCTCCCACCTTTACCGTCAGCCGACTAAGCAGCGCAGAGTCTGGGCAGTTGCTTTCTTATGAACCTAAAAGCCTCGTTCTTCGTAAGTCGGAACATTTTTTAGATTTACCTCAAAACACTTACTCTAATATAATTTTTCTTAATGTTTTTCATTTTTATACAAATACCTTCTTTAAATATAATGTTTATGTTAAATAGAGGGTGATATGCTTTGTAAGCATTCTTTAGAAAATTTCCTGTCAAATCACATTCTGTGGTATCAGGGTGGAATCCCAAGTAACTGAGTCATGGCAATGCTAAATCCAAATATTGTGCCAACCGAAATTTTTATCTGATAATGCCACAACCAACCAATTTTTTGAATAGAGACTATCCTACCAGATCAAGCTCATTTCAGACTAATCTCCTTTTCCAAAAAATCCATATTCCCTTCACACTGTCCCAGTCTGGGCTATGGTATAGAGGTTAAAAAGTCAGAAGTAGAGATGTTTCAAAATTATGTTAAAATCATACTACGATTATAATTATGGTTAATTTGACATATTTTCAAATAAATTTTAAAGGTAAAAGGTGTGTCTTATTAACCACATATGCTTGGAAAAGACAGAATTCACATTGATTCATAAAACCAGAATGTTTCCTCTACCTGTTCCAGGAAATTTCTAAATTATTTCCACTAAAATCCAGTGACCTGGCATCACAAAATATTGTTTTAAAAGATAAAAATCCTCTATTTTGATGCCAAATGACTCTAAACGTTAAAGAAAAAGTCACTGAAATAATGTGTTTTCTTTCATTTTTTTCTCTAGTATTGATGCATTCTCTTACTATTGTATTGCTTTTTTTATTGTATTGGTTTAAATCAGAAGAATCTGTGGCAGTGACGTGTGTGTGTGTGTGTGTGTGTGTGTGTGCACGCGCGTGTGCGTGCGTATGTGCCAGCCTCCCTCCCTCTCTTTGAGGTCACAGGTATTTAATTAATGAACAGTTTATGTTCAGGCCGAAGGATATGTTGAAATTACACATTTTATAAAAGGGAACTAAGTATACCATAAAATGTACTTAGGTATGTCTATAATGTTATATATGTTTAAAGAAAAACATTTATTAATTAGGGAAGGAGTCAGTACTAATCTACGCTATTAGAAGTAATGACACTGGTTACACTTGGGGAGGATAATGGCTGGAAAGGGTCATGGGGCTGGAGCAGAGGCATACTGCAAAGGTTTCTTGACCCCAGATGCTGGTTACAGGTGCGTTCAGTTCCTGAAGATTTATTGAGCTGTGTGCTTATGGTATAGACACATTTTTCTACATACGTGTATGAGGAACTTAAAATGTTTTTTGAAAAGCAGAAAAAGAATTAACATGGTGTTGGAGCATTTTAATACTGTATAACTTATTTCTGAATTTTTATGTATTAGTAAAAAATTTTCACATTCATAAATACATATAAAATATACAAGTGGCTCTTCTAATTTCAATTTAAACACTTCCTATTTAACCTGATTGGTTTAAAATCTTTTGAAGATTTGGAATAATCTTGCATATGACTTAGCCTCCATTAAGATTCAAGAATGGCTAAATGAATTCTTTCTTATAGGATAGTTGAAACATCTCTATCAAGTGAGCAAAAATGAATCAAAAGCAAGGATATAGTCTTCATCAATTCCAAATGGTTTTATTTTAGAGAAGACAAAATTTCTCTTACTTTTAAGGAAAAAATAATCCAATGTCCCATTGGAGTTTTTGTGTATGTACATGTATCAATGTAACCCACAGCCTAATGAACCCAAATTTCTGGAGGCTTTTATAAATTATTCAAGATCTTTAAAACACTTATTTCTGTAAAAGGATATGACACGTATACTAAGAAATTCAAGTAGTCTGGATCTCATTTAAAGTCTAATTTAATAATATCAAATAAAAATAAATAACATTAAATAAATTAAATAAATAGTATTAAATCAATGAAAATTTAAATTGGTTCTATGAAACCTAATAAAAGTCACAGAACTGCCATTCTAAAATAAGGAGAAAGTTCAGAACAAGGAATATGAAAAATGGAAAAATATGGAGATGCAAAAAAGACACTGAAGGAGTCAAAAAATTGGAGTCTGTGACTGAAGGACAACACGGCAGCTGAGTCTGTAGGAGTCAATCCAGCTCAACAGACTTGTTCCTTTTGCCACCCTTAGACACTGAGACAGAAGAAGCTACTTAATTTTATGGTTAGCTATGACCCAAAACTCAACAACTTGGCCCATGTCCATAAATCATGACAAGCGCCAAATTTTCTCAGGTCATGTATGATTTTCACCTCTGTTCATATAATACCACTCTCTGCATTTCTGAGTTTTCTCACCTAAATCCATCCTTCCTTCCTCTACCAGCCTGAAACCTACATTTTCTCTGAAATTCCTGATCACACCTCACCCCTTAATTTTCTTTCCTTCTCTAAATTCCTGTGACATTAAGAATTTAACTATTTTATAAGAAATGCTTTATACTTGACTAGAACTTGGAAGCTACCTAACAAATGCAAACAGTGTAACCTAATCGTATATACACCTGTATATTAATCTGAAATTTTAAAAAATATTTAAAAAGAAACGTTTTATAAATGAAACCCTCCTATTTTCCTAATGGGAAAAGTAAAGAAAGGACAAATTATATCTACTACATTTTTTCATTGGTTCCTTACAATAGTCCAATTCACAGATGAAGAAATTGAGACTGGAATAATTTGACATTAAGGAGCAGGACTGGGCTCTGGACTTGAGCATTCTTGACTCCAAAGCATAAAGCCTCCACCTTCAAGCAGATAATTTTGGAGGACAGAGAATTTGATTTCATCATAGTTCTGGAGAATGGGTTGCATTTTTAACTTCACTACTCCTAGCATATTGTCTGTGACAGATGTAGATATAAAGTATTAGAGGGCAGATGAGGAACTTGAACATTCTGTTATACTCAGTCTGTGTCAGGACTGGGACTAGACACTGTCTTCTGGTTCCTTTTCACCTTTCCCCACTCCAAATTCACAACATCAGATTGTTCCAGGGTGAAAGATTGTATCTAAGGTGGCAAGATTCTGTAATGAGGAAAGGGTACCAGATTTAGGGTACCTTAGGCAACACAGGCAAATGATCAGGCATTTTCATTATCGGTACAATACTAATGAGGCAGATTGTAAAAGTAGATAATTACAAAGACTAATAGGCCCAATGTATGGTAAATTACTAACAACACACTTGGAGCTAGTCTGTCTTCCCCCTCTCAACTTACATGCAATATTGAAATGTTGAACTTCCATAATGTTACGATACTTTATCATTTATGAAAGTTCATCACAGAGCAAGGACCACAAATGAGACGTACATTCTCTACAGCAGACTGACGCCCGTGGGCCTCCGCCATCCACAAGTGAGACATAGGTTCTCTACAGCAGACTGACGCCCGTGGGCCTCCGCCATCCACAAGTGAGACGTAGGTTCTCTACAGCAGACTGACGCCCGTGGGCCTCCGCCATCCACAAGTGAGACGTAGGTTCTCTACAGCAGACTGACGCCCGTGGGCCTCCGCCATCCACAAGTGAGACGTACGTTCTCTACAGCAGACTGACGCCCGTGGGCCTCCACAACTGCTCCAGACATCTTAATGAGGAAACAGTGCCTCTCGCTATTCACTAACCAAGAGTACTAAGGAGACGGCGTCTTAAGAACAATTTCAGGAATTCCTTATCATATCAAATAACACGTTTCATTGTAAGAGGGCAAATAGTTTATATCAAGGAGAAGGGTTCCTTTTTGTTTCTGTCTGATTTTTTTCCTGTCTACATTCCAAGTTGTCAGATGAACAGTTTGCTTTATTTATAAATAATACTACACCTGAGAACAAAAGGATATGATTATAAAAAGAAAGAAAAAGCTTCAAAAGTATGAAGTAGGAGACACAGTTTACTAACTACACAGATGAATTAACACCCTGAATCACCAAGGCAATGAGATAAAATCCATGCTTGGTAACTGGTTGTATGTAGTATATTCGCTACCAAGAAAGAAACAAAAAGTTCATACTGACATCCATTTTCTCATATTTCACTAAATTTCGAATGAATCCTGAAATGGAGTTTTGCACTAAAGATGGTTAATACAGAGTGTGCAACATACTGGCCACACGTAGCTTATTGAGAGTTGAAACATGGATAGTTCAAATTGAGATGTGCTATAATATAAAATACACACCAGATTTCAAAGATCTAGCATGAAAAGCAAAATATTTCATTAGTATTATTTCTAATTGATTACATGCAGAAATGATAATATTTTGATGTCTTAAATGAAATATGCTATTTTAATATATTAATAATATAATATACATTAAATAAATATATGATTAAAGTATATTTCACTAGTTCCTTTTCACTTTTTTCAATGTGGCTAATAGAAAATTTTAAATTACATACGTAGCTTGTATTTGTGGCTTACATTAAATTTCTGTTAGTGCTGGCCTACAGTAAGATTCACGGATATTTCAGGCAAGTTATAATACACGACAATTACTCTGTTCAACTCACACAAGAGGGGTTGGACATCGCTAAGGATTCCATTTGCAGACTGTTTTCTGAGTCAGGGATGTTCAGGTGTTATTAAGCAGGAGTTATTCAGCATGCTTAGTGCTACCTGAAACATTGTTGCCTTTGAAGATTATGCTCTACAGAGATAAAATTTAAAGGGCTTAATTCTAAATATATATATGTATACATGTTCTAAATACAGATTCTAATACACTAATATGAATCTAAGTACGCACTGTGACACTGACAAGGTATTTCTACAGAAAAATACCAGTGTTCAATACAGATATAAAATTTTGGAGGTTAGAAAGTCAAAAGCAAAGACCTGAGAACCCTGACATTTGTCATCTCTTCCCCAAACCACTTTAATATCTATTATTGGTTTCCTCTGCATCTTTTCTCAGTGCAATCCATCCTCCACACCACGGCTAGAGTTCTGCCTTTGGAAGATAAATTTCACTTGTCACTTTCTTCCACAAACACCTCTGTAACTCCTAACATTTATAGCATAAAGTCTAAGCTCTTTGGAGGTAAAGCGTGCCAACATCTCACTCAAAACTCCCTTTCCACTCACATCTCAGGTAGTTTGCTACCGTACACCCTCAGTGCTGTACGGGGTGCCTTGCCCTTCCCAGGGGGGTGAGCTTGCTCAGAGCTCTGCTCCCCCTCCCTCCTTGCTTGCTGGTGGCCTCGCCTTACCTGCAGGGACACCCCCAGTGACGGGAGATAAACGTCTCTATCCTTTCCAAGTATCTAGAAGGTGCTCACCATCATACATCCCACTCTTGACATTATACTGCCCAGGCTGACCCCCAACTCGAGGTCCGCTGAGAATGCGAAGGATGAAGGTAAGAACTTTGATGTTTTACCTTTATGTCCCTAGTGTCTAGTAAAGGAAGAGTCACACCAGGTCCTCAATAAGCATTTGATGATTGAGAAAATTATGCTTTTTCCCCATTTTAGGCACTGTCATGCAAGACTCCCATGCTTCTGAGACATACAGCATTTTCCCTCTGTAGTGGCCTACATTCTTACTGTTCCACAGCTTATAGTGCTTTTCTTGTTTATTTTCTTTTTACTTTTATCAGAATTATATACTCACAGGTATATATTTTTGTTTTTTAAGTCAACTACTATAACCAGCATTCTCATTCTCAAATCCTACCTCCCTATGTCAACCATCTTTGACTCTTTTAGCTCCTTACAATTTTCCCCTTCACGTTCATATCTCTAAATAATGAACATACACTTACACAAATGGACACACATACACACAACTCAGACTTCACTCTCAAAGAGGACACGAAGCAAAAGGAGGCAGGTCTTCACACTGCCTGCAGTGTCTCCTACAGGACGTTACGCATGACAGACTCTCCAGAATTGTGGAATTGACTGAGTGAACAGATTAGTGAGTATGTATGCTCTTTGGTGCTTAAGGACGAACTGTTCAGCAGCGTGAAGTGGAGACATGTTCATATCACCACAGTCAAGGAAAGGAACAAATCAGCATACCAATTAAGAGCAACCAGAAGGAGGTAATGAAAGGCAGAAACCAAGAAATCCTCCCAAACCAAAAAGTCCGGAGAGCCTAGGAGTAAAGGTTATGTGAATGGGTTTTAGTTCTGGCTGGATAACCTTGAGAAAGTCACTTACCTTTCCTGGACTTGGTTTTCTTATCTGTAAAATGTGGATAATACTTCCTCCCTTTCAGATGTGCTATAAAAGCATCTGGTGTGTCTATAAATGAAAGCTGCCTTCATTATTACTGTGTAGGCAGATGTGAATGATAAAAAGTGACAGCATCGTTATTATATTGGCAGCTCTGAAGATGAGCTGACTTTAGATCGAACCAGAAACTTCTCACACACTTACTGCTGGGACTTCACCAGGCTAGTCTGGACAGGGAAAGAAGTGGTTGCCCTTGGAAATAAGAAGTATGCAGAGAGAAGATAAGAACAGATTCCTTGCAGCAGCACGATAAAGAAAGAATTCTACTTACACTTTTTCTGTGTTTTGTTTGTGTGTAAAGGAAAATCAAGTCTTTTCTTTAGATGGCACACTCGGAAGCAATAATAGTATTTTATAAATGACAATGGATATCTGATGACTGCTAAAATTTTATACATATACTTGATGAAAAAATAAATTTCATAACATCCTATACCAATATGATCCACACACTGAATAAAAACTCTATATTCAACCTTCTATTAAGATAGATATGCTAGAACCTCAAGACAATAAAATTTCACTCGAGAGTATCCTATACCAGATCCTGAAATTGCTTTCAGCATCTCTGCAATGATTCAGTGCATTAATGTTAAGTGACTGGTTAAAAAGCATTTAAATCAACCTTCTGTTTTTAAAATTTTTCCATGAATGAAAACAACATCCATTTAGAAAGATCTTGCAAAAATGATTTTGTTGAAAAGAAAAGGCAAAGCAGACCACAATAAATTATTTCAATGCATTTGGCTAGTGAAGTGGAATACAGCACAGCCCTTGAATCATAAGTGATTTATTACCCACATCTGCCCTCACTTTTTATTTACTATGGGCACACGAAACTATACAATAACTGTGCAAGCATTCATTAAATTGACCTGAAAATATAAAACCTCAAAGCAACTAATAATATTAGAATGTTGACCCACAGCCCTAAACAACCTAAGGGTAGGAGGAAGAAAAATTCTCCTCACATACAGACTTTGCTAGTTTTGTGATATTTATTGAAATATAACTGTAACTATTACTAATTTGATCCAATCTAGAGAAAATAAAACTTCAAAACAGAGATGATAAGGGTGGTACGTGTAGATGTTTTTATGTTTTTAATGAAAGTGTGATTAAGTCAAAACCAAGTTTCCAAAATGGAATTGATCCCTAATTAAATGACTGCATCATTATAAACTTTTAAAGGTAATTCCCATTCTGATAACACAAGTAGAATTTAAGTAGTCTAGGTTTGAAGATTTGAGTAAATTAATATATTTCTTAGAAGTATATTTCAGCTAATTGTCTGAAAGTGCTGAAGAGAAATCAGTTTCTTGATGAGTTTCCTGTGTCTTGACTATTAAAGGCCCTTGAGGATTCCATTCTAATAACCAAAAACCAAGCGAGATTCACAGATACAGTCACTACCTGGTAAGTGAATATTTTCACGACACAGATTTCAACTTACAAATTTCTCTTACGAGTAAAAAACGAACAAAAACAGCACTTTTCTTTCAAAAATTGCCGTACTTTAGGCTTACCGTAAACATTCTTCCCTATTATAACACAGCTAAAAATTCTACGTAGAATATAATAAGCATTCTTTGTAATACATAGCAGAGTTTATAAGAAAGTAAGTTAAAATTTATGACGTAAACCAGGAATTCTTTTCCTACGTCTCTAAATGGCAACACGAGTCCATATAAAGAGCTGTGTGAGCACGTTCATAGCAGCCTTACTCATAATAGTGAAAAAGTAGAAATAACCCAGGTGTCCATGGACTGGTGAGTGAATAAACACTTAAACAAACTGTATCACAGCATACAACAACAAGAGCTAGAACACACACACACACCACAGCACAGATGAACCTCAAAGCCAGGAGGTAAGAGCGAGCAGGCAGACAGAGAAGGTCACGTCTTAAGATTCCCTTCGTATGAAATGTTCGGAAAAGATAAATCCATAGAGACAGGAGTGATTTTGTTGCCTGGGGTTGAACGTGAGAACAGGCACTAACTGTAAAGAGACAAGAGGATGTTACTGGAGTGAGAGAAATACTCTTAACACTGAATTGTGGTGATGGCTGCAGAATTCTGTAAATTCACAGAAAATAATTGAACTGTACACTTAAAATGTGTGAGTTTTATGATACACAAGTAAAGTTGCTGGAAAGAGAAAGTATATTAAAAATATTAAGGACCTCAAAAATCCTTCTGAATGCCACAGTTCCTTTGAAGAGACTTGCTAATCTTCATGGCCAGGAGGGGCAGAGAATTAAATGCTCTGAGAATTAAAATCACAGGCCCAACCCTCACATAAATTTGGCCTGTGAATTACCCTTCTTTTCTGCTCTTAAAAATGCCTACCCGAGAGATAAACTAGGAGTGTGTTCGAATCGGTGGTGCATCAGAGTTCCTGGTGGAGCAAACACACATCTTTGAAGGCACATCCATTAACCCAGGTCCCATTGGGTTGACATCTATAAAGCCCAAACAGGAGCTCACAACTGAAAACAAAACATGAGAATGAGAGCCAGCAAAAAGAACAAATAAAAGAATAAAACCCCAAAGGACCTCAGAGGAATCAACGTTCTCTCAGAGCTCCATCGTGGAACTCTTTCACCTCAGTCCTACGGGTGCCACTGATGCCTCTGTCCTTCATAACCTCAGAACCAATCAGCAGGCTAGTGGGAAAAACCTCTAGACAGAACTTGCGACACATTATGCAACACAATCTCACAGCATTTCCCCACTATTATTGTATCACCTGGGAAGTCTCCAGCCTGATACCTCACTCTCCAGCCTCGGGAGATTAGATTATAGAAATACTTGCTATAAAAGATCTTTATAAAACTGACAGCTTTTTCTCCAAGAAAATTCTATGCTGGTTAGGGGATCCTAGATGCCAGTGTTCTCAACAGTAACAATGCAAATTGCTACAGTGGGGCAAATTTTCAGACTTTTTTTTTCTGTTTCATTGGTGATTTTGCAGCTGCTATTAGCTAGGCTTTCCCCCTTCATGCAAAAATCAAACAAAACAAACAGAGAATACAAAAAAGAAATTTTAAGGCACTTGTTCCCATGGAAATGCCTGTATGAAAGGTGTCAGGTCCCAGGTGAGGCTGGCCCAGCTGGTCTCGCTGGGCCCAGACGTTGGAGGGTCGGCCCACGCTGCCACACGCCTGCCTCTTCTGCCTCAAGTTTTAGCAGTAGAATATCTCAATGTCTATTTCTTAGAAAAACAAACAAACAACAACAACAAAAAACAAACAAACAAAAAAAACGCTGGGCAGGAAAAATAAGAAATATGGTGCAGGTGATGATTAAATATCTGCCCTTGAATAAATACAGAATCATTTTTAACATCTAAGGTCAAGTCTAAAGCTGATTCCAAAACCCCTGCAGTAGGTAAAGGACTAACAAAACTGTTTCCCTTTCTGAATGAGAATTTGACCTTAGGTTTAACTTCCCAGATCTATTCTGTTGCTAACTCTAAAAGGGTATGTTAACCATGTTATTAGGCAACATAGCTTTTTTAACAGTGGCCCTAATTGGTAGATAGTATCTGTCTGATTTGAGATAACTATAAATTCTTGATGAGGACACCACTGCTTTTTGAGCACAAGCATTCTTACAATGAGACTCGCAACCTTCAGAAATTTGAGAAGCTATGCCTTTCCCAAGACACATTAGTTCTGAGGTTTGAAGCTTCTAAGCCAAGGTAACACCTGCACCGTCCTACATAGGTTTCATCTCCTGTCACTGGAGGCTTCATCTAGTGGGCAAAAGAAAAGCCTCCTGACTGCCGGGTGCAAAGTTCCCCACAGGCACTGACCACCTGATGCTGCCTCCGGCCAGCTGGGGTTCTCCTCTGGAGCACCGTGTGCCAGAAGCAGCCTTGGGTTAGCTGGGCCTAACAAGACACCGTGGTAAGCAAGATACTTGAATGTTTTTAATGTTTCTTATGATTTTAGGTCTATATGTAGCCCAGGATAAATAACACATTGCTATATCAAGAAAAAAATAAATAACATTTTAAGTCATGTATTCATGCAAAAGGGACTAGGCATGGTGGCTCATGCCTGCAATTAGTTGAGGCCAGGAGTAAGACCAGCCTAAGCAACATAGGAAGACTCTGTCTCTACAAAAAAATTTTAAAAATTAGCCTGGTAGTGTGAGCCTATATTCCCAGTTATTTGAGAAGCTGAGCCAGCGGGACTGATGGAGCCTGGAAGTTAGAGGTTGCAATGAGCTATGATCACGTCACCGCACGGCAGTCTGACTGACAGACAAAACCATGTTTCAAAAAAAAAAAAAAAAAAAAAAAAAAAATTCGGAAATTTCATTTTACCTTCGCTGTGACAAACAGACCATAAGGTAGGAAGAAGACAAATAGGAACACGGTTAAGCAGCCAGAACAGTCATCAGTGGGCATGGCTCTATTTGAAATATGTTTTGAGGATGGAGTTGACGTGGCTTGTCAACGGCGGTGATGAGAGGCATAAAGAAAAGTGAGGCATCGAGGAGATCAAAGTTTTGGCCGAGTCACAAGGTGCATGTCAATGCCATTTACTGAGGCAGAGAAGACCAGCAGTGGTTCTGATGAAGTGACAGAAATGGTGATGAGGATGAACAGCCTTCTACTCTGCATTGAGATTAACCCACTGAAAAAGGAGCACTTCCATAAGCCAGCATAGGAAAATAATGCTTTGAAAACAGTGCTAATACGGATCCAGGTTTATAATCAGTATTATGTACTTAACTCCTTTTAAGGAAGCAGGAGGGAATAAAGAAAAAAAAGTAGGAAAGGCAAGATGCAGCTTTAAGTGTGCAGCACATCATGTGTTAAATTGAAACCCCAAAGTTCAACTTTCTTCACTGTTGAAGGAGAAAATCCTTTCCTATGTACTTCAGGATAAAGGATTTGCAACTATATGGTGCTTGAGAAATATGCTATTGCTGTAATTTAACTCACTGTATGTGGGCTTCAAGATGCACAGTGCCATTCCAAACCAACTTTTAAAGAAAATTGCATGGAATTTTCAAGACATCAGGAGTGTTGTTAAAAGTTATGCAGAGAAAACGGATTTTTGATAGTTATGAATTATATTTAGTGCTGCCAGATTGCAGGGAACGCTCTTTTTGCCTCAGTATGGCTAGAATTACTGTTGACAAAGTTTTAATTTAAAATTTTAAGGATTTAAATGGAAGAATATAGGTCACTGAATTTTCATTCACTGTGGAAGTATTACTACTGGCAGAAAGCAAGCTTTGTTAGGGAGGGTCCAATTTTGGCCCTGGAATCCATCTCTTCTGTAGCAGCTGGGAACTGAGTATGTGTTAGCGGAAATAATTTGGCTCTCAGTCAGTCAATCAGTGGACTGAACACACACAGTGAGAAACCCGCCTGGCACAAAACAGAGAACTTGCTTCAGAATATACTAAATGCATTTGTGAGACAGACTTGAGTCCACACAAATCGTATATTACAATCACAAGCTGGAAGGGATTCGACCTCCCCTAGCAGGTTGGAGATTTGATAGATTTGTAATAGTCCAGTAATACACTGCATAGCTATAAAGTCTAATTCTACAATTTTCAACCAGTTTCCTAAAGTTGAAAAAAAGAAGTAAGTATTTGTAGGGCCTGCTGTGTTTTAAAACATATTTTAAAGGGCCTTGCCATATACCAGGAAACACTGAGAAATTATAGTAGGTTTCTAACTTAAATGCTGTATCTTAAAAGAACTAATTTAAAAGTATATGTGGGGTATTAAAAATAAAAACTGCCTTCCCGAGCAACATTTTTCATTTTTATTTATTTATTTTTTAGAGACAGAGTCACCCTGGGTTGAATGCCATGGCATCATAGCTCACAGCAACCTCAAACTCCTAGGCTCCAGTGATCCTCCTGCCTCAGCCTCTAATAGCTGGGACTATAGGTGCCCACCACTATGCCCACAGAGTTCTTTTTTTGTTTTGTTTGTTTGTCTTTAGTTCAGACAGGGTCTTAACTCTTGTTCAGGACGGCTTCAAACTCCTGAGTTCAAGTGATCCTCCCATGTCAGCCTCCCAGAGTGCTAGGATTACAGGAGTGAGCCACTGCACCAGTCAACATTTTTTAAATTATATTTTTTCATAAGACTGAAAGTGTAGAATAAATTTCAATCAACAGTCTAGCAAAAATGAAGCCTGAGCTTCATGAGAAAAGAAGTGCAGTTATAGAAGGGCCGTACCTTTTGATGCAACTCTCCCAAACCTGACAGAGTCTCTGGGTCCCTGCTGGTCAGTGTCCTATTTGTCCTTAGGGCTTCAGCTCTAGAACCATTCCTCCTACAGAATGACGGGTGTGACACATACCCGCAACACACGTGGCACACAGTCAGGCATGTCCTTGGATTTTCCCTAGCCCCCAAATACTGATGGAAAAATAATGTGACAGACACGTGGAAGGAATATACATAAGCATGGCAGCAACTAGCAGTGGTGCCCTGGTGAGTGTCACACAGCAGAGGCTGGGACAACCAAGAAGCCACAATAATGACAATAATGTACAGATTCTGACATGCTTGATAAACCTTTTGCCACTTAAGAAAGTTTTAAAAGAATCTGAAAAAGTGAAAAGCTATCGTCTGATCTACTTTATAGTTTTTTAGAGAGTGAATAATTTACAACCTGGATTGCAAGGTATGCTGGGGTGACAAGGTTGAAAACAAGTGCCTCAGAGGAAGTCACCCAATTGCTTATGTAAATCAGAGCAGAAGGTAGGGTTCTCAAAGAAAGAAAAGTACATTTGCCTCAATATAATATGGGACTGATTTAATTTCATGTTTTTTATTTATTTTGTAGAGCTAAAATTTTAAGTTCCTTATTACTGTTCAAAATCGGCAACTGCAATCTTAATTATTAACATGAGGACACACACATGCATGTGTATGTTTGCTATTATAATATACATGCTATTACACATTATTCTTATTCATTTAAAAGTTAATTGGTTACTGTATTATAGAAATTATCTAAATTTAGAACATACGCTCCTCCAGCATGTTCAGACAGTGTCTGTCATCCTGCATGATGGTGGCCCGGTCATGAGCTGCTTCCTGCTGTGCTGCCTGGTCCCCGGGATGCCAGAGAAGCATCTCGGGACTTCAAAGTCTCAAAACTGACTTTCTAAGGCTGACTTTGTTATGTTCTTTTCTTTCTTTCTTTCTTTTTATTTTTTTTTTGCTAATGTAAAAGTTTTAATTAAAAGCATAAAACACTAAAAATTAGATACCAAAAACAAAATCTATAGATAAAAAAGAAAATTTAGACCTTTGAGGTTTGATGTAAAAGACAGAAAACTTCTCTATTAAGGACATTATATTTATATGAAGCCTACAATATGATTATACTTCAATCTCTTTTAGGGACAGGGTAAATGGCTATAATTGATTATCAATTAGAGCGTAATGTCTAAGGCTGGCTTTGGAGAGATTTCCAAACACACAGAGGGCAGGGAAGGGTTGGATTGTATTAGGGTTTTATTATGACTTTAAATCTAATAGAACAGAAGAATCTTTTATAAGCGGAAATAAAATATCTTCAAAGCATAACTGTTTTCTTGGAGAAGCTCCTAGACCATATATGAGGAAAGAGATAGTAGGAACAAGAAAACGGCGGGGGTGGGGGGCTGACTTAAGACAGAAATAGAGATGATTAAAAATATACAAGTATCAATCATCAAACTGCATGCAGCTAGTTTTTTACACAATTTTTTTCTTCTGCTTCTAAGAATTATTTACCATATGAAAGTATCTTGGCAAGCAAGATATACATTATATCAGTATGAATGCAGTTCATATATATCTCAAATAGAAAAGTACCGTAACTTCCTAAAGACAGAGTGGATTTTCCTTGTTTATACCTTATTTTTAATTTTTCAACTCTCCTTTCCTTGCCCACACTCAGTCATTTTCGATGAAACCTGAGTCACTTCCAGACACTTGGCACACACCGTGCGCAGAGGCTGGATCAGACACGTCAACTTAGCACAATTGTGTGAAAAGTTGAAAAGTTCAAACTATTTATTGAATGTCATGCAGATAAACTCAAGAAAAGGAACACATTTGACAGATAAATTCTAGGTGATTGAGTCTTACAAACTCAAAGGAATGTTTTAGGATAAGGGTTAAAATTAACAGTTTAATGTTTAAGTTAAAAGTAACTTTGATTTACTTAGGAAATTAGATGACAAAACTGCCTTTTTGACTCAGGAGAAAGTTCCATTTAATATCTAGCCTACAGTGAAATCATCAAGGGAATCTGTCTAGTTCTTTTAATCCTTACTCAGGAGACTGAGGCGAGGGGATCACCTGAAACCAAGAGTTTGAGGTTGCTGTGAGCTAAGACACCACAGCACTCTACCCAGGGTGACAGAGTAAAACTCTCTATGAATAAATAAATACTGGAAAATAAAGAGAAATAATCACATATTATTCTTGCATTTTCTACATAAATTGAACTGAGGTAAACCAACAAGTTAATAAACGGCGGTTGCTATTCATATAAGGAAGTTCAACTCAGAGATGAAAAGTGAAAGACCTTCTGGGAGGCTTAACCCCAACAGTGTCAGTAAATACAAGCATGTGACTCTATCAGAGATAAACACACGGTATAATAAATTACTTTAATCGTTAATAAATATCTGTGTGTATTAAAGTAACAAGTGAAGTGTTACTATCACTTTCTAATGGGAAACTTGGTAATTCTTAAGAGAATTAAGAGAATTCTTGTTTTGTTTTTGTTTTTCCTCAAAATAAATCAGATGTTAATTGTCTTAGGTAGGTTAATTAAACAGTAAATAGTGAAGTAGATTTAGTCAAACATAAGCTGGAGAGGGCAACATTATCTCAAAGAGAAGGTAAAATCGTAATAGAGGACTTGAAAGCCAAGGGGATATGGTTTGATGCTTTAGAAGAAAGGGATGCAGCTGTTGTGTTTTTCTTTCCTTCTTTCTCCTACTTTGTATGACATCTCAGAAAATAAGGAATACTAATGCTAAAGAGAACAGAGGGGGCAGAGTGCAAAGAATCAGAGACCATTTTTAGAGAGGCTCTCCCAGGGAAGAGAAGTCTTGGGCACCTGAGGCAGGTGAAGACGCTGCGCCCTGAGAACCTCGGAGTTCAGGCTGACAGAACAATCACACACATTTTGGGAAATGCACAATTACATATCTGTAGAAATATCTGCACTTTAAACAACTGCTACACACACAATTATCTCATTTAGTGCTGTCTAAAATTGCTTTAAATGACTATTTAAATGAAGAAATAATTTCTATATAAAAAGCAGAGATATCTGAGAAGTCACCTAAAGTCTCTCCCACAGTGGAGAGATTTTAGTTTTAGTTTGAAAATTAATTAAAACTTTTCTGGGCTCAATTTCCTCATCTATTGAAAATAGGTAATAATATTTCTACTTCTTTCATGAATTTGTTGTAATAATTTTTTAAAGGAATCAAGAAAAAATTTTAACTCATGAAGATCTGTAAACACTTTTGAAATCATTATGAAAATATTTGTTGAAAATATCAATACATACTGAATATCAATGACAGTCTCCACTTTTCAGCTAAGGAACACTTACTCATGACATGCAACTTATATTTGGTATTGGAACAAGAAAATTATAGTGAATAAGGGTTTAATAGGTTTAATGTTCTAGGATAATATAATTAGATGTGTGATTAGTTCTAGAACAATATAATTAGATCTCACGCAGTAGCTTGTGATATTTTTTTTTTAATAAACAGATGGACAAATAGGGTTACCAGGAACTCAGTTACATTTTTTAAGCTCTGACATCTGAAAAAAGAAGAAAAGTTTGCTGGTAATAAATATTCCTAAGTACATCACTGACCCCTAAGTTATTATGCAATTTAATTAATATTAAATCCATACCATATTGCTGCTCATACTATGTGAATCTGAGGCTCTCCTGGCCTCAGTTGAACATCTGTAAGCTTGAATATTAAAAGTACCCATCTAAACTGGGATACTAAAGGAATTAAGTGAATAGTGTCCAGAGAAATCATCCAATAGATTTTAGCTATTCTACATTATTAGTATTGTTGTTAGGAAAGTTTATATTTGACTTATTTTCAATTGAACTGGATATTTGATTAGTATCTATAACACAAAGTAATATTCCCTTTTCTATAATATATGCTAATGGAAGTTGTTGCTATGGGAATGGTGAATAAGATGGAAAAGTCACGATGAAAATTGGAACTTACTCTGAATTTTCAACAAGAATATTTTCATAGGGTTTCTTCAAGATTTGCCCGTGTGTGATTTCTGTTCTTTCTTTAGATTACCAACGCGTGCAAACTCATCCATTCAGACACCCACTCTTGCTCTGAGCCTTTCCCAGGCTGTCCTGCCTCAAACGCCCTTCCTCCTCTTCTCTGTCCTCCCATTTCTCCCCCCTCCCCCCACTATCGCAGTCTAGGGTGACTCTGGCCAGCATCGCATAGGGCTTTCTTTGTCAGTTGCCAACATCATATTGGTTAATATGTTAGAAAACTTCACATGGGTCATGTTCTTTCCCAAGGCAAAGTGTGTCCTTCTCATCTCTCTCTGTTTTCTACACTGTGTGTGCATACCCAGAATCAACATCTGCTGAATCAAACAAGAAAGTAAGACCAGTCCAGAGGAAGCCCTAGGATCAGAGAGGAGCTTGAAGATAATATAGGGCTATACTATAATACATGTCTCCATCTTTCCACATCCTCCTCCAGAGATTACCTCTGCTTGAATGGTTCTCGTAATAGAGAACTCACTACCATCCAAGACGTCTATTCTCAAGAAATTTTAAACATTAGGAAGCCGTGCCTTGTGTGGGACACTGGAAATCTAGCATTCCTGCAATAGATATCTCAGTGTTCATTACAACTGTCATTGAATAATACTGATAATGATCAACAGTTGTTCTATTTAATCTACTGCATAGTAAATGGAGAACAATGTTTAGTCTGCATACACAAGGGCATCAATCAATGAGGGATTCATTGATTGAGGGATAAAGACAGAAATTGTGTGAAAAATGGCTTTTTATGTGATCAAATTTCCTGTTTCTGTAGTAGAAGACTGCTTCTCAAGGCTAATGTTAAAAACAGCTAATTAAAATTAACAGCTACAGTCCAGAAATGTTAAAAGTAATTGAGGAGAGGAGAGATGGAAAGTTAATATTTCAGTTAATAGTTACTATGGAAATTTAGCATTTAGTTATAAAAAAGCATTCTGAAACAACACGCAAGTACTGAGGGGGGATGAAAGTGAAGAAGCACACAGAAACAGGCCCACTTGCCTTTTAAATGCAGGTTAGAGTGCCTCTTCACTGAAGAATTCTCTATTACACATAAAGGCAGAGTTAATCTTTGAACTGGTTATGTTAGTATCTTTTTGGAGGAATGTTTTCAGAATCCCTTCTCTATAGAGTCAAGATTTTATAGTCCATCATGGCAAGACACAGGGACAAGCTTTGGTATCGCTCAGTCTTTTATTATCAAGGTTACTTAGCTGCCGTCAGACATGACCTAGGAAACAGGGAAGAAAGTCAACAATTTCTTTGCTGTTGAGCAAAGAAAAGTATTCAGAAAAGCATATAACTAAATACCAATTTTTTGGTGAAAAATCACACGCATTACTAAGAAAAAAGAAAGATCCTAACATCTGTAAAATATAACCAGAGGCATATAAATCAATAGTTTGGGATAAAATAAAAAAAACAGTAGAAGAGGAAAGAAGTAACATTTTTAAGATGGACATATAAACAAGGGAAATTTACAACAATGGGAGATTTAGTAATTTAGTACTATTTTGTTACAAACAATAAAAGCTATCTATATTCAAATAACAGAATGGAGAGAAAGTGTGAATAATCAACAGTAAACAATAGGACATTCTTTTTGACTTGCAAATGTACTTGCTAAAGTTCTTCTCTGTCACTTTACAACTATTAGAGTTATCCCCGCTGACAGGAGGAGCGAGACCCAGCCCAGCAGTCTTGCAGCTCAGGGAAATACAACACGAAAGTGACATACAACAGTGAGGGGGAGAAACAGAAATGTCATTGCAAAGGGAACATCATGGCTGTAAAATACACTTTAGTAATATGAGAAATGAGATGTACAATAAAGAGAAAAATTATTTTTGATGTAATATTTTCCTGAGTAATTTATCAGTATCAGTTCGTCAAGGAGAGAGAAGCGCTATGGAGACGGGTGGAACCCAGAACGCCCCGTGGGGCTTCCTTTGTCCCTCGAGCGTGCTGCCCTGGGCAGTGTCCTCCAGATTGTAATCTGGGCTAACTAACAGGTAGAGATGTCTGCTTTCCCAAGAAGAGGACGGGAAGGTACAGTCTATTAATCGTTCAATAGCACGAGAAGGTCAGCGAGGCTAGAGTGAGGCATGGGTTACACCAAAGCAGAGATCAATGTCACCAGACCACTCCCTGCCATTCTTCTTGTCTGGAAGAAAATGATGTGTTACTTTTTTTTAAAAAAAATACACAGGCTACCCCTGTCCTCTAGATCCTGCTACAATAAATGCTTTGGAATGTGGAAACAATACACCAGCATCTAGCATGGGGCTCAGCACACAGTAGGTGCTGAATCAATATTTTTTGATAGAATAATATTATTTTTGACAGAATGAATTTTTTTTTTATCATGTCTGACATACATTAGGCCAACTGAAATGACATCTCCAGTGATAACCATGGACGCCGTGACCTACTTGACTTGGGAGACCTTTTGCCCAGAGCAATCCAAAAGTTTTGTAGCAAGCTTTGCAGTTTTGTTAAAAAGTCCCAGATCAGGCAGAGAAGCACTGTGACCAAGAATGCTGGCCAGCTGGAGACAGCCCCAGGAGAGCAGGCTGTGGCCCGTGAGAGGCGCAGAGCGGACCTGTGGGTTGGCAGTGAACCGCACGCCCTCCCATCAACAGTGTCAGCAGCTGTTTACAGACCCCTTTAATTAAAGGTTATCTGACAACTTGAAAAGGCAAAAAACAAACAAAAAAAAAAAAACAAAAAAAGAAGCCAATAAAAAATAAAAAAAAGATGGCATCTCTAGAGTGTATTTCTCAGGAATGCTAAAGTTAAAAAAAAAAAGAAAGAAAAAAAAGTAATAACTCAGAAAAAAACCTGAGTCCTTTCAAAAACTGCCCCCTGACAGGACGGTTGCCCTGGTCAAAATCACCATGGAGACACGAACAGAGCGAGTGCTGCCTTATTCATCCATCTCACCCACACGCAAGGGAGCCTAGCACCAGGGGAAGCCCGGCCGCTGCTCCACGGGCCTGGGGGAGGCAGCAGGGTCTCTACTCCTGTCTTCTTCTTAATCCTAAGGGTACACTTTTCCAAAGGGGGAGAATTTTCAAAAGAAAAGAATTTGAAGGGGAGTGAACATGTAGGTTGGAAAATAATTAGCTGAAAAATTATTCCAGAAACAAAGAAGACCATAAAGGGAATAATGAGAAAATTGACCAAACAAAAGTAAAAGTAATACAAAGAAAAGATGAAGAGAAAAGCTGCAGATAGGCAGGCAGGATTTTTTTCCTTCTACTCCCTACTAACACGACTCTGGTTTACAAGCTTAGGCCTGGAATTCACTCACGCTGGTGCAGACTAACATAGGTCAAACTTCTAAAGAATGATCGCCACAGACAGAAAAGCCACACCTGAAGGAAGAGAAGGGCTAATTCTTCTTCAAAGAGAGAGAGAGCGGGAAAGAAAGAAAATTCTGTCAATTAGTGATTGTCTAATACCAAGCAGGCATGACACAGGAATTTTATGCATTTTCCTTGACTTCCATGGTACAGATTACCTTGTGGTTAAACAGATGGTGGAAACAGGAAGCCCAGGACCCTACGTCAGGTCACACAGGAGGGAGGAGGTTAACCAGAACTCTACCCTAACTCTGACTCCTACATGTGAGGGGCTTCTTCCCCTCAGGACACTGCCTGTCATACATTTATTTAGTGACATAAGAATGACAATATTAGATTTCTCTTCAGGAAGCAACTTCCCCAGACTGTATTTTCCATTTAGCTGTGTCTGAATTACTGATTTGTTTATAGTTGCTATCCTTTACTATAAAGAGCTACGTTCTGTGTTAGGAGTAAGAAGCCTATTTGCATGAAAGTTTTCTTCATGGCAACTATATCATACATCAATTAAAATGAGCACCACTCCCCAACAGCCTGGCCAGGTGCTGCACAGGACTAGGATGCCACGTTCCACATCTGGGAGGATCTTCATAGAAATTACAAATGACAGGCCAGGCAAGCAGCTGTCTCTGCACCAAAGCATCCTGCAAAAACCCTCCAGACTCTCAGCCTACTATACTGAAAATGTGTTCAGGATAGAGCCACAGACAGAGGGTGCAAGAGCGACCTACAAGGGCAACTGTGAGTAAAGCAGCGAAAAAAAGCATTGGGTGGTGGTCTTTTAAGGAATGACACTGCCCCAGGACCACGAGTACACCGAATCTCATTACTATTAAGTAGCTATACTAATCAAAACTTCTATGACTCTACTAATCCAGTTGAAGGAAGAAAAAGGCGTATGTTTTTCCTCTTAGAATTTACAATTAACAGAAGCCCAGGGAACACCATCTCAACTAGCATAGCACTTACCTCTAATAACAGGCCCTTTCTCTGGTTACAGTGAATAACCTTTTCGTTGTCTTTCTGACAAAAATTACTCATAGTATTGGCATTGTACTTGGGAAAAGATGAGCTGAGCTGTTTTCAGTAATTTGTCTTAATTTTATAATCAAAGACGAATTAGGGTACAATCTTATAACCTATTGATCTTTCCACCTGTTCCTCAGGTGTGCCCCAACATTGTGCAGAAATAGGATCAATAAATGCTACAAAGACTTCCCTGGGAGGCAGTGGAGTACCTAACGCCCCAGGGGTAGATGCCCAGAGACTTCTCTGCGAAGTACTGGAGTACCTAACACCCCAGGGAAGGAGGAAAGGAGATGTAGAGGGGTGAAGAGCTTGAAAGCCAGAGAGCCGGGGGTGCAAGAAAAATCATGATGGACTTCCTGTGGACTTGGGTGGTGGAAGGTGGGTGGGTGGGGGAGGAGTCCCCAAGTGTTCACTTGATTCCTCTCAAATGAACTAGAGCAGTTGTTCTCAACTTTAGCTGACATTATTCTCCATAAGGAAGGTTTTACAAACTTATTACCTGGGCCCCACCTCCTAAAAATTCTGATGTAATCAGTCTTAGGTAAGGTGCATACTTCAACATATTTTAGAAGCACTTCAAGTATTCTAATACGCATACAGTGTTGAGAACCAACGACCTAAAATAATTCACAAATGCCAACAAATGTAAACCCTATCAGGCAAGGTTTTAACAGATTTTAACCATACCAGAAGAAAAGATATCTTAAAGTCTCAAAACAGCAGACCATGAGAATATTGCTAAATAATAGCAACAGTCATAACAAAAACGAAAGAAATGTGAGCAGAAAGACCCCCGAGGGCAGCGGAGCGGCGCTGGTCACTGTGCACGCTGTGCTGTTACCAGCCTGGGTGCACAGCAGCCTGAGGCCAGGTGTGCAGGAATACACAGCCACACATTCCTTCCCCAATTCATAGTTGAGGAAACCGAGACTCAGATATGTGAAGAAACTTCCCTAAAGTCAAACCTAAAAGAACAATGATAGAACTTGACCACAGGTCTTTTCCAATTCTAAAACTTTCTTCTCCATATTTTCTGGAACACTTTTTAAGTACTTGCTAACTTAACACATGGGTGCTGGGCATTAGCTTTGTTCTGAGACAAAGTACCAGAAGAAAGTATGATTTTAACAACATTTTCCACTGCAGACCCTCTGAAGAGCTCATTATAAGGGATATATCGCACAGTGCCCAGCTATTAGCTATCTGACAGTTGGCAGTAAATAAGTAAAGAGAAGAATTATAAAATAACATCCAAGGAGCTTGCAGAGGACTGAGGGCAAGGACACTGAATGCAAAGTAGACCTTAGAATGAAGGTCCACACCCACGGCCTGACCAATCTGCAAGCCTGTCAGACAGATTCAGTACCGCCTGTGTGGGTAAGGGGGCCTCTTTGGGCTCTAAACAATAGAGAGACATTGGAAATGCTGGAATTCCCACATATAGCCAAGTGATAATCTAATCTGCCAAACTGGAAAACAAACTACAAGGAAAGAAAACTGTATCGAAACAATCATTTCTCAAGTAAAATTAGGAAAAACCAATAACCCAGAAACATTATAGATAAATCTATGTCAGACATATTTGCCATTTCCCCAAAATAAACTGTAAAATTAGGAGTATTCTTTGGTTAAATCTGTTTTTAATTTTTTTTTTTTTTTTTAATTATAGTTCTAGGGCAGCACCTGTGGCTCAGTGAGTAGGGCACCGGCCCAATATACTGAGGGTGGCAGGTTTGAACCTGGCCCTGGCCAAAGTGCAACCAAAAAATAGCTGGGCATTGCGGCAGATGCCTGTGGTCCCAGCTACTCAGGAGGCTAAGGCAAAAGAATCGCCTAAGCTCAGGAGTTGGTGGTTTCTGTAAGCTGTGATGCCACGACAGTCTACTGAGGGTGACAAAATGATACTCTTGTCTCTTAAAAAAAAAAAAAAAAAAAATATATATATATATATATATATTTCTAGTAAAGATTTTCAAAAAGATGAATTTAGTAGCTGATAAAGATGAATTTAATACCCTCCCATCTGGGGCAGATGGGCATCATGACATCCTAGGAGTGGGGTTTCATTTATTAGCATACGTCACAGCCAACAATAAAAATTTATGGATTATTAACTTCCCTCAAGGTAGAAAACATATCCTCAAATTTAAATGAACAAATTCAAGAGTTCAAATAAGAACACTATCTAATTCTCTTACAAAGCCAAGTATCTGGTTAAAACTATAACTAGATGAAATGCACAAATGGAAAGAAAATATTTATAAAACTGAACAGAAAGAAAAGGCTAGACATTTAGGTTAGCAGAGGGGCCTTTGATGTGGTGTTAAATTGTGTTTAAATTAAGCAAATGAACTCAGTATAATTACTTACTTAGTAATATTTACTTTATAAAACATTTAATCGTCCTGAACCTTATTTTCATTTCCTATTTTGAAGCCCAGTGTGAGTATGTGTGCACCTGTAGGTCCACGACTGCACGTGGCAGTGAGCGGACAGGCACACTCACCGTGCTACAGTTCCTAGCTCCCGATTTCTGGACGGTTTTTGTTTTTTGGTACGATGACAATTAGTATAAATGAAGCTATAAAGAGTGTCTACAAGATAATTCTTGATTTCTTAAAAAAAAACTTTCATTGATTTTGTAACTTTTTATTCTTCATAAATATTAGGACAATGGCTCCTTACTTACCATAATCTGTGATTTTACAGGACACCAAGTACAGCTCTTTTAGGTTTTGTCCTTCCTTTGCAATGACCTCCACGCATCTGAAAAACACACCAAAAAGTGGTGAGTTATGCTAAGGCCTTTCAAGGTCACTTAGCCAAGGTTTAGCAACAAATGTAACAGGAAGAGTGCACAGCTGTCTTCTTTCAACAAACCCCATCCAATATGTTTCAGGAAAAAGTATCATATTCCCTGCTTTAAACTCAAGTGCTCTAATACCTAAATGTCTTTACTTAAGTACTGCTATGACTAGTGCAGCTTTTAAAACAAAAGAGATGCAGAAGAGACATTCCCATATTTCTTTAAGAGTAATGCTGCATTTGGTAACAAATGACTAGCAAACATATGCTATATAAATGAATGCATATGATTTATGTAACGAAATAATGTTCTAATAAAACTGTTGAATATACTGAAATTTGATAAAGTTGAAATAAAGATTTTTGTGGAATTTTATTTAACATAAGAAAAATATGGCCTAAAAATCTAACTTTCATAAATTAGAGGTGAAAGAAAAATCTGAATACATAAGAACTCTTACTCTAAAATGTCTTATGCTTGATAGTTTAAGTGAATTGTTGCGCTTAGGCCATTTTAATGATACACATATAGCTAGTTAAAATTTAAAGTCTTTTCTGACTTCATTTACATTAAAAGATTTGCAAATAGTTCATTCTGCTCTTACAGCCCGAGTGGAAGTTTTAGTACAGAACCAAATAAACCTGAAAAATAATAATTAACAGGCCTATCCATTTTGGGGCTCCGTATCCTATAATATCAGAAGACTGCGTGGTCGTACCGACACAGGGGCCTGTGCACTCTTCAAGGCAGCCCATGTTTTAATCTTTATAAATAACAGTTAAGTAAAAGGGTAAAAGCTAAAAGAGTCATTAACCTTTTCTAGGAAACAAGGACCAAGTAATTTGATGCCTGTGTGCATAATCCATCAAAAAATTACTCGGAATCCATCTCTGTCTCTCAGAGATTTTATTTGCTGTCTGGCTTATTTGTAGGTATCTTCATAAAATGTCAGGAATTTATACAATTTTACTTCACATAATTCATTGCTGAAGGTTAAATAAGTTATAAGGAAGATTTATCTTTCTTTTAAAATATTTTTCATAGAATTGTGTTTTAATAGAATGATAAATATTTCAGGTTTCCTCAGAATAACATGCTTTTTTGACTATTAAAAAAGATTTATGGTAAAATGGAAAACCTTTCCTATGACTATGACAGAAACCTAAAATGGCAACACAATGAAATTATGAACGTTACAGATTATTGTGAAGGGAAATTTCAAAACCCAATTCCCCGTGCCATTTGGTTTTAATGTAACATTTGAGTAAGTTCACCAAAAAAGAAAGGGTAATAACAGAGATGAAGTATTACCAACAATAACATTTTACATACAACTTTAAAACCTAACTTGTACATGCGAAGAGTAAAAATAAGACTCCAAATAATTATAAAATCTTAAATAATTAAAAAAAATGACCACTTTCTGTCAAATCAAAAATACGTTATCTTACTATCCTCCTCCATCACACACCAAAAATACCAGCAGAGCCAATATTTCAGATGCACCAAAAATCATTCATTGTGTTTCGTTTTCGTGTTCTATTCAAATAGGTTAAAACGTGGGACTGCATATTTGATTATGAAAAACTCTAAACAAAAACAATGTCCTATCTGTGCTGTCTACTTGATTTTATATTAGATATGCTACAAGTCTATGTCAACTCTGAGGACGGAGAAACTACAAGCAGCAAATGACACAAATCAATTGCACCGTACAAACCAAGGGAGATGCCACTTGATGGGCAGTGAGAACAAGTATTTACATTAAAAGAGAGACCAGTCCCTGGAGGAGACTGTCCTCAACTGTGAAAGGTCATGAGCATGGCATTGTTTCCCCATGTGATAGAAAAAACTTCAAGAAGTCTGGACCATTATGAACAGATACCACAAAATTAGTTCATTAAAGAGATAACACATGCTTAAAGCATGAGCAGTAAGTATTTTTCAGACAGTAAAGGAAGGGAGGGACATAAAATGAAAGCTGGTCTAGAGCATCACCAAGGATTTTTTCTCTGTTCCTTTTGCTTCCAGGTACACAGGTTTTCTAAACACTGTGGATCACTCCGTATCCACAGCCAGTGGCCTGGAAGTTATGTACAACACAGAAGCATTCGTGGAATAAGAATTCATGGAGGAAAAAAAGCAGTCCTTGGAAGATTTGTTGCAAAATATTAATTTCTCATCTTTCACGAATGGGATATTTGAGGAGAAGTTTTATGAATCTGGACAGAAATTCTTAATATAATAATAAAACACAAGCGCCTGTGGCTCAGTGAGTAGAGCGCCGGCTCCATATGCCAAGGGTGTGGCGGGTTCAAACCCAGCCCCGGCCAAACTGCAACAAAAAAATAGCCAGGCGTTGTGGCGGGCGCCTGTAGTCCCAGCTGTTCGGGAGGCTGAGGCAAGAGAATCGCTTAAGCCCAGGAGATGGAGGTTGCTGTGAGCTGTGTGACGTCATAGCACTCTACCCGAGGGCGGTACAGTGAGACTCTGTCTCTACAAAAAAAATAAAAATAAATAAAACACAAAGTTGAGTGGATGAAATAAGTCAATTAAATAGCTATTGTTCTGAGAGTTGAAAATGAAAGTGGTTTGTGTTATCCGATTACAGCAAATTGGTGGGAATGGAACACCACCTCCTGTCCCTGGCTGGTGTCTGAAGCCTTATCATTTATCCACGGCCAGTGCCCCAGGCAGCAGGTGGTGACGGCAGCCCAAGATTTGAGACCATGGGTGATGACTGCCCTTTTCTCCTGAAACTTCGGGTCCACTTCAGAATATATTTACAACAAGTACAGAAGGCAAGTCTGTTAAGCCCACTCACTCTAGGTAAGTCTGCGTTTCACAGAGTTGTGGTTCAGTCACCACCTTCCGTGTACTAGTATCAGGGCAATTCTCAATTCACTGTATAGTATGTGCACATAAAACAAAGTGGTAAATCTTAGGAATTATTTAAACTTTTGACGACAGGCGCTCATATACATTTTTCAAGGGGTACATTTTAAGTGGCAACCGATAAAAGAGAGAAATTATTGCAGAGGGTTAATGTTTAGGTCAGAAGGAGAGTGACAGAACCAGAGACCGTGTTTAAAACCACTGCTTCGTCATCCCCTCTCCTGTTCACAGATATCACCCAGGAAAACATTCATTAATTACAATGATAAACTACCATTGTGTCCCTAGGGACAAGCCAGAATCCCCTGAGCTGAGGGTCCAGCGTTCACAGCTTTCCTTTTTCTCTCACACACCCCGTCCTCTCCTCCCTAAGGACAAAACTCAAGAGTATCTGAGGACCAACACTCTCTATGGGGCAGTATGCTCAAAGATTCTCCACTTCATGCACAAAATTGTAAGAAATTATAATACTTACAAAAGAACTGTATTCTTATGAAAAGTAACAATCTACATGATTAACAAGAAATTTATAATATGAGAAAATGGCATAGTGGGAAAATGTTGAATCACGTCAAATACAGTTAAAGTGGCCCAGGAATGTCAAACACAGTTAAGCCAAATAAACCGTCTTCCTGAGTTCTGAGAAATCAAAAGGGATGTGTCTTAACCAGATTATTTTGAATAAAGAATCAAAAGCCGTAACATTCCCTTCTCACCTCAAGGGATGCATAGGACCACCACCTTCCTCTGTTGGAGGCCCCCCATCAGCTTTCTCTACAACATGAGTTCATATTCATATGAAAAATTCCTCCAAATCTAATGTCCCGGGTTCATTTAAATATACTTTAGTTTATTCTGAATTGGCTCTGCTCAGTTTATTTTCTTGCTTTTATGTTTTGGCAAGGGTCTGAAGAGAATTTAAAAAAAAAAATTCTACCATCATAAATTCCTGAGTACCAGCTGTTACGTACACATATATAAATCCTTTCGGAATACACCAAAAAGGGCCAGGAAACCAGCTCTGAGGTATCCAAAGAAGCCAGAATTATTTTTGATAATAATGTAATTTTATGCTCACTTGGTTTGGGTAATGTTCTAAAATGTACCTGAAACGTTCAATGAAATTTGAAAAGCAACAGAAAGGTTACTTTTGTGAGCTTTATAGGATTTTTTTTTTTTTTTTCAAAGAAGAGAAGGCATTACTTCATTTCAGTGGAGGGAAAATCTGTCTCCATAGCAATAGATTCCTAATCACCTGATTTATGTGAAGGGTAAAGGTTAATGAATTAAGCTGTGTAAGCTTCAAAACTATCAAAGGAACCCAAAAGAGCCTTGAATTATGGAAAACAATAGTCCATTCTACATACATACCAAATTTTTATGTTTTTTGTCTCCTACTCAAAAGCTGGAACATGACATTAGTGACAATTGAAAAGGACTAATGAGGAAATATGACTACATTGCTTGCGATCGGAGTGTCCTAGGAGACCTTGTTACTGTTTGTGATGTGCTTCAAACCCCAAAGAAGCTAATTGGAGCTGCCAGACACTGGTTTGCAAATCTCACTTTAAAGGACAGGCTCAATCACCTTAGAGGTGTGAAAAGAAATGTCCCCATCAGAGTTGTATTAGTAGGTGGCTTGGAAAATTTTGAAATAAAGTTTAGAATGTTCTTTTTTAAGTCACTTTTATATTTGAATAATAGATATATCTTTATACAGAAGAAAAAAATGTAACAAGACAAAAACAATCCCACAGATTTAAAATAAAAAAAGTAGGAAGAATGCCGCAAAGTAACTGGCAAATGAGTGCGACCAGGAGCCAGGTGTGTGCACGGCTGAGCGGACAAGTAGATCATGAAACAAACACATCACGTTGGTAATCTATTGGGGGGGGGGGGGGGTTTAGAAGCAGAACCTCACTTTCATCATTGCTAGAAACTAAACAAGCCAACAAGCCAACCTATATTATGCAGATTCTAAGTGGGTAGAGGCTGAAGATGCTGAAAATACAAATACACGTGTGGGAAAGGAGTCGAGAGGGTTTACAGGCAAACAGAGAGAGTGACAAGGGGACAGATTTAGCCAGGTCCATGCAGGGAGGCTACCTGACCACTTCATTTGTATATGTAATTATACCTATGACTGGAGAACCAGCTGTTGCGTACACACATATAAATCCTTTCAGAATACACAAAAAAGTCATGTAAATGCTAGCAGAGGCCACCAAAACACCACTTGGCATCTTATGGAAAGAATAATGATATCTGCTTGATTTTTCTAAAGCCTCATATTGAGATTTACTGAAGTATAACCCAATTGTTGTGCAGTAAATGAATGGACATAATTTATAGGTATGCTTTGCCTTCAAAAATACACAATATAAATGATTCTATGTGCAAAGATAACTTTACAGGTAAACATTTACAAGAAGAGTCAGTTCAAGAATCTATTAACATACTTCATCTTCCCCCAAAAGACTGAAAGCAATCAAGAATCTATTAATAGGCCCTTCCCTCTTATTGGATTAGAATGCCATTGCAACTGTGAGCATTATACCTAAGAGGTACTTTTTCTAGCAACAAGGCACCTTAATCTTACAGAAATAGCATGAAATAGTTATTTTTATCATTTAGTTAAACAACTGCACATGCATGACAAATAGAAGGTTATTTCAGGAAAGTGACAGATGGCAACAAGGTAATATGTGGAGTGAACTTTGCATTTTAAGGGTATACTTTTTTGGTAAATGCTCTTTTATTCAACTCCATTAACAGCACAGTACCAAATATACACTTGAGTCAATTTTTTCATTTAAATTTCTGAAGAGATATTTGCTGCAAGGGAGATTTTTTTTTTAAAAGGTTGGCTTGCAATTAAAATGCTAAAGCAATGCTCAAAGCACATTCTTAATACACCACAGGGGCAAAGACTAGGAATGACATGCAGAATGTCACCAGCTCCACCAGTTAACAACAATTATCTTGGGACACTCATTAAATCCTCACTTACCAAATGTTATTCTCTGGAAAGCCAATATGTGATTAGTGAGCCTGAGATTACTTTAAGCATTTGCTTAAACAGTAACAAAGTGATGCCTATTTTGTCACATAGAAAGGTGACGGAAGGTTACAAAATTAGAATAGTGCTATTTTGCTGTTGTTTTGTTTTTAATGAGGCATACCACAAGAAGTGGCTTGTAAAGTGGAATGTTATTGAAGCCCGACTTCTATGGGTTTGCATCTTTGCCAACAGAAGTGTTACACCCTCAAAGAAAAGGAGGCAGAGAAGGTGCCTTCATTTGCTGGTTCTTTCTGGACTACCCTCTCCCTGCGTGCTTCCAACATCAGATAGCTTTCCTAACTGGGGAGTAAATAGGATTCAGCCCTGAAAGCATAATACAACAACAAATTAATAGTTTTAATATATTTAGGAATGGCTATCACAAACCAACTACAACAGAAATCTTTTTTCCACTCATATAGCAAAAGATGTTTTGTTTTAGTGTGAATGTTTCTGAGACTTCTTTAAAAATGTTTTCTAGATAGAATAAAACCTCTGTACATTTTGTTAAATTAGTAAGAAATAAGATGGTTAAAGGTTTTCCAAGAAATAGGTGCAGAGACTGAACTAACAAACTTCTGATAAACTTGGCTCTGACTTTAATACTTCTAATATATTTATCCAAATGTCTTGTTCTTAATTTTAGCCATTATTCCATCCTATCCCAACTTCTCTATACTCTAAATATCATGTAGCAAGGTGAGCTAAGAATATGAAGAGGCAGAAAAAAAGATGCTACGCTTTTATATATTTAATCCAACAATGTTTCACTGAGTGTAAACTATGTATTAGAATACTAGGGCAGCCAAGTATGGTGGCTCTAACCTGTAGGCCTAGCACTTTTGGAGGCTGAGACTGTAAGATCGTTGAGGCCAGGAGATCACGACTAGCCTGAGCAGCATAGCAGGAGCTAGTCTTTGAGGCCAGGAGATCACGACTAGCCTGAGCAGCATAGCAGGAGCTAGTCTTTACAAAAACCATAAAAAATAGCCTCCCATAGTGGTCTGTGCCTGTAGTCCCAGCTACTGCAGGAGGATGGCTTGATGCCGCAGTGAGCTATGATGACGTCACTGTGGGGTCTAGTCTGGGGGATAGGGTGAACATTGTATCAAAGAAACAAAAAACAAAGACAAGAAATACCAAAAGATATAATATGATATAATAAAGCCACATTATTATACAATGATGAATGCATAATACTTACAACCTGATGATGGATCAAATAATATTCATTTTTGGTATTATTGTTGACATTGATGTCTATACCTAGGAGCTGCAAAAGTATATTACTATTTCTTAACTACTAAGAATCAGCTGAAGGCAGTCATATTTTACAACTGAAGGAAATGCTAGAAAAAAAGGGAAGAAAACAATGTAAAGACAAGACTTTCTAATTTTATTATTCTTTAATGGGAAAAAAAATGTAGTTACTGTATATACTCGAGTATAAGCTGAGTTTTTTCAGCACAAAATTTGTGCCTAGTTCAGGTTTTTCGGCACAAATTTTGTGCCGGGAAAAACTCAGCTTATACTTGAGTATAAACGGTACTTTGAAATAGGAAGTGTTAAGAAACATCCTCCTTCTTTGAAGCTGTTTGGAGTTGTACTGATAATTCTAGGGGAATCCAGAGGCTGCACAATTCTGGTACAGTCACGACAGGTGCTAATATTCTGGCTTATTTGAATAGAGAGGGCAGAGGAGAAGATTTTTATCACCCTACATGTAACAAAAATGTACTATGTAGAAGAAGAAGCCCAGGTCCTTATAAAACCAGAAATTTTTTTAAAAATGTAAAATAATGGTCCATTTTAGTAAATTATAATTCATCAGAGGCCATTCCTTTCCTGAGCAAAAGGTCAGGCAAAAATCTGGCAAGCTCCAAACCACCCCTCCCTACCACCATTAATAAAAACATTGATAATAAAGTGAGAAATATTTTTAAGAGGATATTATCAGGCTTTCAAATAGCTAAAATGAATTTTGGATGGAATAATAAACTCACAGCGATGCTCTGCCGGCACATACCAACCCCTTCTACCCTAACTGCTTTGAGTATCGATAGAAGAGTCTCAGTTTAACAGACAGTGTATTTTAAGCTCACCTTTAAAGTGGCTGCGACTTAAGTTATTTTAGTGGACTATAAAAGCACACAGATGAGATTTCAGGCATCCTTCTGTCTTGCGCACCAGAAGACAGCCACAGCTCTGCTTTGTGGTGACTAATTGCCTCTTTAACCCCTGTACTCTGGGAGTTGGCCTGAGCTTCAATACTAGTTTTGTGACACAGCCAAAGACGGATGTTCAACATGGACCTCCCGTGACCTGTGTAGCCACAGAGGCAACTCAGACAAGATGCTGACAAAAGGTTTCCTTCTCATAGGGGAAGGCACAAAATCTCTTTTTGGATAAGCCAAATTCTCAGAAGACTATAAAACACAGAAGGTAAAGACAATTTATACAAGTTAACAGACCGGCTTCTCACGTTAGCTAACAAGGATTCTAAACATCCCAGTGGACCTCTCAAAATTTTTTTTGAGAAAATGGTCTTAGCAATATGAACAGAAAAAAAAAAAAAGAAAAAAAAGATTTAGTTTTAAATGCAATGAAGAGGGTGCCTCATTTGATGTCTTTGAAAGCTTGTAATTAGATAGCTACAATCAAATACAAAGAAAAGCAGATCAACCTCTCCCTCCAACCGTCCTCCATGTACTTCCAGCACTCATCCTCAGCAGGCCTGCACTTTGCCATTAGTTTTTAAGCATAGCAACTTCCTGGCCTTATCATAAACTAATAAAAAACATTTATAGGTAACTTCATGTTTTATCAATATGAAACTAACTGATCCAACAATTAGGAGAACAGAACATTCAAGGCTGCTTCTTCGTTACCAGTGAAGGATGAGGAAAGAGTTCTAGAGTAGGGAACAAGGAAAGCGCAGTCAGTGAGAACACTGTAATCCACACATTGATTCCGAAACAAGAAAGGAGGAAGATCACCCAGGTTGAGGAAGGGAGGGACATGGCATAATGGGACCAGACTGACAGTTAGCTAGAGTGAACTCTGAATGCTGAGGCTGAGGGATCATCAGTGAATACATAAAACCTGCTTGTGAAGCTCCGGGCCCCCACTGTTTTATTCCTAGGCCCCCCTCATGACGTATTAATGTCCATGTCAGGGGTGAATCATCTTTGCTCTAACATTCACAGGAGAGAGAGGCAGCTGGTCGTAGTTGTTTTGGCACATTGTGTTTGCTGGGAGAGTTAACTTCTTATGTAAATTAAAAAAGTAACATTTACACTTCTTTATTTCAAGTTTAATAGTCCATGTGTTTCTATACATGACAATGAGGGGTAATCAACCAAGAATCCTCTTATGAAAATTATACAGTTCATATTTTTTAAATCCCAAAACAAAAATGATAACTGATTTTATTTAATTTTTATTTATCTGAAGGACAGAGACACATAGACACAAAGCCTTCCACATTTTCTTCTTAACATTCAAGTAAATATAACAGGATGAGATTTAGAAATTCTAGAAAAATGCTATTAAATCTTACTTAGCTTCTCTGGCTATCAAGACAGTTCAGTGATTCCTAAAAAGTCCATTAGCCTATAAAATGAATACACTTCTTGAGGTTTTCTTTCTAAATTGTTTAATTTGTCCAAATAATGCAAAAACTTGGTTACATATAATTTAATTTATATTGCAAGGAGTGTACAGTACATAGCTGCATGCATTTACATACATGAGTCTTAACAAATACATTTTGCCCTCACTGATATTGTCAGTAAATTAACAAAACATAGTTGTTGTAACTGTATTAAGTAAAGAATTATTCAGCAACCACGTCTGTGAAATGCCATAATCACGAAAACTCAGGCTACCTTGCTTGGACTAGTCACCAGCCTCTCTTGTTGGGAAAGTGAAGGAAAGCTGATGGAATCAGTGTGTAAGACTGATAGAAACCACAGGGAAGAAGTGTTACCCATTTCCTCCTTGCAGAAAGTTGCAAAAACAAGACACTGAGTAAACACCAGGAAAGGAGAAGGCGCACATTACCTCGTTTCAGACAGGTGGGGACTTCCACAGGCGAGGTCACATCTGACAGCCACGGAAACAAGCAACATTCCCAACCCAAGAACTCAGCTTTCTGTTATTTTTAAAGCATAAATCAAGATGAACAGCATATCTCTCTGGTATATTTTTAAATGCTCTACTGTTGATTATTACAGTTATTGCTTTATCTGTATAATCAACAAATCATTAAAATGTATGCTCCAAACAGAAAACTCCTCTTTCAAGCACCTAAATAAAAGAGTAAATTCTGGTATTCTGAAGAAGAAACAAGATTGAGAGGTTGAGAGAAAAAGTTTACTATTTTCAAAAGTTGTGAGTGGCACACAGACGCAAAAGTAATGCCAGACATTTAAAAACCATGTCAAGTGAACACGCCTGGAGTCAGCTGGTCAGTCCTGCGCTTCTACAGGTCCTGAGGGTGCCATAAATTCCATCCCGGTAATGACAGAATTTTATAGAAAAATAAAGTTAGAGCATAAATTATTTTTTGTGATCTTTTATTGAAAGGTAAGCACAAGGTCATCAGATACACAATACCCTTAGGCCATTTGGCAACATTTGGGGCGATGGGAAAACTAATGGAATTGAGTGCCACATTCTCTTTCTCATACTTTGAAAAAGGTAACGGAAATAAGAGGTAATAGCATAAGTAAGTCAGTGAATGTGATAAATACTTAGGACTGTATTAGTTGAATTAAGCTTAAGGAGAGACTTTTAAAAGTAGAGAAATAATATATTCACATATTGTATAATTACTAAGAGACAAATTTATTTTTAGGGGTTTGTAAACATCTAGCTTTAATTCCACCGGAAATGCATATAAAACTATAAAAGAAATATTAGAGAAAGCAGGGAAGGTAAAAAACATGATTGTAAAAATAATAAAATCTGGGGCATATTCACTCTGAAGGAATTCATACAATTCAGACTTGAAAAGCTTCTATTAAGTGGAATAAAATTTTAAGCTTTCAAGAAACCAAAGGAAGAGGGAAGCATAATAATTATTCATAATACTATGAGTTTAAAAAAATCTTATGCTCAAAAGAAAGTACAAAAATATTAGCTATGCTTGAGTTATTTCTGGAAAGGTGGAGAGGTGAAGTTTTAAGAAAATATCAAACTACCCTGTGTGACAGCAGAATCTCTCTAGTTGACCCCCTCGCTACAGTGACCACTCTATAAGTTGACCTGACTTTCATAGACCAGACATGCACCACATGTACATGTATATCAGTCATGTAGGCCTAGCTCCTCACGCTGACCACCTCCGTACGTTGACCAGTCTGTTACAGTCCCATGGGTAGTCAACTTAGAAGGTTCTACTGTACTTAGAAATTTCTTTCCACTTCTTAATACCATTACAGACTTAATCCATAAAAAATTGGCCTCTTAAAATGTTAAAAAAAATTGTGAATTATTATTGCATATGCTTAGTAACATAATACAAAATAAAACACATAATATATAGCTACATCAGAATTTTACCAAATTTTAATGTTTTATGTAGAAAATTAACCAGTTATGGGTAATGAAAATAATTCTCCAAAGCTCATACTGTCAAAACTGTATGTGTGTGTGTACATGTGTATATGTGTGTGTGCATGTGTATATGTGTGTGCGTGTGTATGTTTGTGTGTACATGTGCATGTGTGTGTGCATGTGTATGTGTCTACATGTGTTTGTGTGTGCATGTGTACATGTGTGTGTGCATGTGTATATGTGTGCGTGTACGTGTATGTACATGTGTATATGTGTGTGTGCGTGTGTATGTGTGTGTGCATGTGTACGTGTGTGTAAATGTGTACGTGTGTGTACGTGTGCATGTGTATTTGTGCAGGATGTAGTACTTAATTTAGCTTCTATCAGTCTCTTCTGTAAAATGGAAATTATAATACCTACCCCTAAAGGTTTTGTGCAGGTTAATTTTTCATAATGTTTATGAAGTTGCTTTTAGTCCTTTAACAAACATTTACTAACACTTTCTGTGCCATTTAATTATGTAGATATAAAGATAGATGAGTCTCTTTCCAAAGGGAATTCACAAACATGTCAACTTCAAATCCTCAAATAAAGCAGGGTTATTTAGACTAGAATAGTATTTTCTAAAGTACGTCTCTAGGACTTAAATAGTTCACATACACAAGAAAGAAATGTATATGATCATTATGTTTATGTGAATCAATCAATTATACTTTTCTTAGTAGAAAAATGAAGGTACAGTACATTGAGCAGGACCTAGCATATAGCAAGCAATGAAATGTTATGTACATGTTACTATTTAGACACCACCACAACACCTAGCACATTAAAAAACACTACCTGTAGTAGGCTGAATAATGGCCCCCAAGTACCAATACATGGAAACAAGAAATGTTTTTCCATCTGTGGAAAAAGTGTTTTAATAGATATGATTTTGAGATGGGGAGATTTTATCCTAAATTATCTGGATAGGCCAGAAATTTGTTATGCACTAGTCTACTTTTAAGAAAGAGGCAGATGGCCTCTAACTGAGAAAAGTAGGTGATGTTACCACATAGACAGACTAGAGGGATGTGCTCACAAGCCAAGGACTGTGTGCAGCCACCAGAAGTTGGAAAGAAAAAGAACAGATTCTTCCCGGGAGCCTCCAGAGGTAAAATGATGCCCTGATTTTGGTCTAGAAACCTGATTTTGGACTTTTGGTCTCCATAAGTGTGACAGAGTAAGTTTTTGTTCTTTTTAAGCTACAAAGTTGACATAATTTGTTATGGTAGCTACAGGAAATCAGACCAGTCCCTAAAAATATTATTAAATTAATCACTGGATTACTTGTGTGACACAAAGGAATTTCATTTACAAATGTAACAAGCTCATTGGAATTAAGATGATGTAATGGGATAGGACAGAATTTTAAGTTATTATGGAGACAAAACAGGAAAACAAAGGATGCTACCCTTATCTTCAGCATGAATTAGAATAAATGGCAAAACAGTAGGTTTTTGAAACTTCTTTAGAATAAATATCCACTTTCCTCTGGCATTTTATTACAGAAATTTTCAAGCAAAAATGTTGCAAGAATTGTACAGCAAAAACCCGTTAGACCACGTAGAGTCTATAGTTAACATTCTGTTACATCTGCTCTATCTCAGCTATATCCATCTACCTACCTCTCTGTCCATCCCTTTATCTATCTAGTCATTTACCCTTTTTAAATGCATTTCAAAGTAAGCGCAGACATCAATACATTTCACTCCTAAACACTTTAGCAATCATACACACCATTAACTAGAGTTCAATACTTCTTCATTTAAAAAAATTATTATGGGTGCATAATAGCTGTATTTCTTCATGGGACATATGTGAAGTTTTGAAATAGGCATACAGTGGTGAATTAATCAAATCAGGGTAATTGGGATATTTACCATCTCAGGCATTCATCATTTCTTTGTGTTAGTATCATTTCAGTTCCACCTTTTTTGTTATTTTAAGGTGCATTCTAACTTACTGATAATATTCACTTTGTTATTAAAATTTACCTACTGTGAAATTTGTGACTGTACACAGATCTCAAATGTAATTAGTTGTGAGAAATGAATATTCAGGCAGCCCTGGGTTACAGACGACTGGCTTCCAAGGATCCCCATAAGGATAATTTATAATTAAATAATTGAACTAACGATTTGGGAACTAGTTTCTTCTGTGCCTTTAAACAAGCCCTCATGGCAGGAGATGATGCTGGCGCAGCATCTTCAAGCCAGTGCCTCGTCTCCCAGGTAGACAGAGAAGTAGCTGATAGAAACACAAGAACACCAAGAATCAGAAGATCCGGAGCCAACCGAGTTTAGGACAAAAAAAACCCAAAACAAAACTGGAGCCTTAGCTGGAGCCTTTTGTCGCTTTGCATCAGGATTTCCTAAACTTGAGGAGCAAGATCCCAACCCTGAGCAGTTTCCAGGGTTTTCAGCATAGTTACTGAGAATATCACCTGCTAAGGCCATTTATGTCAAACAAAGAAAATGGCTATACTAACAAGAAACTGACTCCAGTGGTCAGCTCCCCTTCCCCAGCAACAGATTCAAAGCCTGATGCTGCAGCAGCCACTCCATCCTCCGCAGGGCTATCCCTGTGGTCATTTTATCATTGATGCCAGCCTTCCTCCTTGCCTCAAAACGCCCCTTCCACAGAGCAAGCCATTTGTACAACACTAGATGAGTGCTGACCTTCAATATTCTCTGAAAAAATGTATCCTATCTCAATCGAAACTTTTTGTAAGCTTCTATGTTCAGTTTGCTTGAATTAGAAGAAAGAGCATAATATTAGAAATGTCCAGCTTCCTTAAGTACTAAATTTGACAGGTGATAACTCTGACATTTCACTTTGACATTTTTTTTTTTATCATGAAGGTACATCCTCCTTCTTTCAAATGCACAGTTTAGCTTGTGATTACTTTGAAAAAAAATTCATAGCAATTTTTGTGAAACCATGGATAAGTCAAAATTTGTGCTATTTTTAAATATAAGTTCCATCATGGAACCAATGCAATACAGACAGCTCAAAATATCAACGAAGTGTTCAGAAAAGATATGGTTAATGAACACACAGTACATGGATGATTTGAGAAGTTCTGTTCCAGTAATTTTAATCTTGAAAATGAGCCACGTGGGCTACTCGAGATCAACGTGGATAATGATGTGGTGGAAGTGAATCCATCTTAACCTACACTTGAATTAGCAGCAAGGTTTGATGCTGCTATTTCAACAATATTGAACCATTTCAAACAAACTGACAAGGTAGAGAAGCTGTATAGGTGGGCTCTGCGTGAATTAAGAATGCACGTCAGAAGGGAAATCGTCTAAAGCTTCCCTTTCTTTGCTGTCATGACATAAGGGAAAACCATTTCTACACCATATTGTTATAAGTAATGAAAAATGGATTCTTTCTGACACAATGGCTGTATAAAGTGCTGAAACACAGCCCCAAGCTGAATACAGCAGAACCTCTGTGAGGAGACCAACTCAGGGGACTGTAACCAACTGGTCAACATATGGAGGGGTCAACCTAAGGAACTAGGTACCGTACTGATATGTATGTGTGGTGCACATCTGGTCTATGAAAATTAGGTCAACTTAAGGAGGTGTCAGTGTGGGGAGGTGGTCATCTGTGGAGGGTCTACTGTATTCATCAAAGACAAGCCAATGCTTATCTGTTCGGTGGTCCAATGCTGGTATTAGCCAGCTCAGCGTCATGACAGCTGCTCAGGTGATAACAGGAGATGCCTACTGTAACCAAATGGACAACATGAGGAGGATGAGTGCAGTTAAGCAGCAGAAATTAGTCAACAGAGAGAGGCCAATTCTCTCACAAGATAATGCTGCTGCACACACAACAAACTACAGAAGCTAGACTTGGAAAGTTTCTGTCACCCACCATATTCACCAGACCTTATGCCAATGGACTACCACTTCTTACAGGCTTTGTGTAACATCTTGCAAAAAAAAAAAAAAAAAAAAAAAAATTATTCAATTCTCACTGAGCTGTGGAAAATGTCTTTGGGGATTTTATTGCTACTTACTCTCCAGGCTTCTTTGCTGCCGGCACACCCAAGTGACTGTCACAGTGGCAAAACTGTGTCTATAGTTGAGGCACATACTTCGATTAATTGTACTGCTTCTTATCTGAGATACAGTGAACGAAACTTCTGATTCAAAATCAGACATTTCATGCTTAATGACCTAATAGTTTCTGTAACTTACTATTACAGTATAGGGGGATTATTATTAGACAATCTTTTGTGAATACTGTATATACTCGAGTATAAGCTGAGTTTTTTCGGCACAAAATTTGTGCTGAGTTTGGGTTTTTTGGCACAAATTTTGTGCCAAAAAAACTCAGCTTATACTCGAATATATACGGTATATGCTTTCATTTCTTCTTGGAAAAATCTAGAATGGAATTACTGAGTCAGAGTACTAGTAGTATGTATACAGTAGGTGCATAATTAGTTGTATAGGAAACTGTCAAATCTTCTTCCAAAGTTAAGCCATTTTGCATTTCCACCAATTCTCAGCAACGTGTCCTCACCAACTTCCCTGTTCTCAGCCATTCTGGTGCATATGTAACAAAGACTAGTTCAACATTGAAAAATTCAAAGGTTTCATTATGATGATAGTTCTACTATTTTTATTTTTTCATTTAAGAAAATACACAATTAAGAAATGCACAAGACAAAAGATAATTGGAAACTAGTTAATATTTTAAAAGTAATTCATATATTTATGGAATACTTTTTTTAAAAAAAATCACAAGACATAAAAGCACACACAGATAATGTAATTCATTCATTTTCAGACAACGCTTGGTGCAATCCCCCTTGCAGGAACTTTTTGCCCCCAGACAACATTCTGCATATTAGTTCTTTGGGATATCTTCACGGCTCATTCTGTTCCTCCCATCACCTTCACTCTAGCAACAATCACGTAACTTCAGGAAAGAGCTCTCCGGACATTTCACAGAGTCCTCAACACTGAAATCTGTGTAGCCCTCCACATCATCTCTCTTGAGTGAAATCAGAGGTTGGAACCATTTTAAAATCAGCATCAAACCACAATCCTTTGTTCGCGTCAGGCCTTTCATTTAAGACTTCTACCCGCATTGAATATTTAGTGGAAGACATTACACAATGTTACTGACAAGGTATATTGCTCATCCTATCACCAAAGGAATTTAAAAAATCGTTTTAGCAGAAATTGGACGAGAAATCTGGCATTAGCCAACAAATAATGAAAGCTGGATAGCCTGGACCTCCCACCATAGTTTTCTTCAATTACAAAGGAAGAGAAATTTAGTTCTTTTACTATTTCTAATTATTTAAGCGAATTGCTCAATTTTAAGGAACATACAGCCTATTTACTTTTTTCATAGCACCATATATTGCACATAAAAGTCTTCACTGACACATACTACAACCTTGGAAGTTCTCAAACAAACATAAAAATGCTTACTCAGTACTGTAGGAGAGACAAACTTTGTAATTTTTCATAAGATTAATTTTGAAAATGGAAGCCACTAAGAAATAATTGCAAAGTTATTAACTGTATAAAAGCTTTTAAAAGTCCTTTTACACCTTACACTATTCAATTATACCATAACACTTTAAAAACTTTCAACCTAATTATTTTTAAAGTAAACTCACTATCAATCTCAAGATTATTAACATGGAAAGTAATTTCATCTTCTCTTATTATTCTCTACAGTTTCTAAATAATAAAACTGCTGTTGATGGGAACTTTCCTCAATAAACATTTTTTTTTCTAATGATCTAAAATAGAAAGTAATAGAAAATGACTCCAAGTTACTCTTTCATTTTCAAATTTTAAAAAGTGATCTCTCAATGGGAATTCATATGAACACCTTCTTCTAAGAACAATAATTTGAATCAATATCTACAAATAATGGAAAGGGGAAAAATTTATATCTATTGCAAAAATTAGGAGCCCAAATTTAGGAGTTTTAAAATCTCTCCTAACTCTTAGTGTAACCAATGCTCAACATTAATTATAAAGAGATACTCAGAATTGTTTGGGAGAGGAAGGATTTCACGTGACTAGCAGCCTGTATGTTCATACAAACAGCGTGGGGACAAATTTATGATTGAACCTGACATTCATGCCCATGCCCTGCTACCCTAATTCCTCTGTGCCGGAAATCTGTGATTTTATTGCTGGATCCAGCCCAGATTAGGTGTGTAGAGGCCATGAAGTGTTGGAACAAAACTATGGTTTTCCTTCTAAATCTGTATTTCATTAACAATAACAACAACAACACTGAATTGAACAAGTAGTAAAGGAAGGTCAAAGTGTAACCTTTTCGACAGTTTGTGCTGCCTCTGTCCTGCTGACACTAAGCAGGTGGCTAATCACACTCCAGTGGGGCCCGGCGGCAGCAAGTGGAGGCTGCCTTACTGGGACCACTCTGTCCTCCCTTCTGCACACCAAGAGGATGCTGCCTCTTCTTTTGTTCTGATTTTGTCCCCCCCACCTCCATCTATTTTTCTCAGTTTGACTTGAAACATGGGATATTCTAGTCCATATATTCATCATAATTCTGACTTGGTTTCTGAAAATGGTAAACCTTTCATGTCTTACACATGGACCCTAAAGGATCACACGTAGGCAGCCTGGCCATATCTTGCGTGGCTGAGTCAGTGTTTTAAATGAACATCTGAATATACAGATGCCTTTAGATCTGACATGCACCTCCAGGTGCCACTCTCCCCAGCATTCCCTGTTACTTGATGCACTTCCCTCATTTACATTCTATGTTTGGCCTTTATAGAATTAAGTTTGTAACCCCTGCAAATACCATTCCCATCACCTCCATGTGAGTTGGAAACCCTTAATTCAGACCTAAGCACTTGTGTCTTCTCAGAGTGACTATTGCTCCTAACCCTTAGTCTTTCAGTTCTCTGTTGTGGCAGCTGTATGCAGTATGTCAGCACGCCAACCTCACTTGTCCTGCTACCACTCATCACATGTCACACGCCCAACAGCAGAGCCCATGTCTCACTCCTCTTTGATGAGATACTCAAAGCAGGTTTGCTGAACAAAAGCGGGAAACTGGTGCACGCTGAGGAAACAAGTCATGCTGTTGTGTACACTCAGCATTCTGAATAACTGTTACTGCTCAGAATAACACTTAAGGATTATTATTTGCTTAAGTATTTCAAGCAAGTAGGGCTTTATTTCTAAGCATCAGGACTGTATCATTTACAGTTAAAAAGAGAAACGCCTGTGCAAAAGCTATCTAATAAAAGGGGCAAAAAACATGTGGTAAAATAATATAGAGAGGGAATAAATAAGAGAAAAAACTGTATGCATAGATCCTCAGGGTTAAAAATATAAATAATAGGGTGTGAGAACACAACGGAAACGTAAAGTGAGCTCTGCTGAAATCCTCTCAGCAAACGTACCTCCTCTGCCAGGTAAGACACTCGGAGAGGACACCATAGTATTCACTCTACTGTGAGAGAAAGTGGCAACAGAAGCTACAGTAATTTTTTTTGAAACTATTATGACTACCAAAAATATTGCTATTAATTTCAAGAAACTCATTTTATACTCCTTGTTATTAGAAGAGAAACATTTGCTTAAGGGAAGTAAATGTACTTGCTATCAGCAGTACTACCGCAAGACCAGGAGCATGTCACAATTAGTCAGTGTGAGGGTAAATATCACAGGAAGAAAATACGGGCTTTACAAGGTATTATTTTCAAAGAAGATAGAGTAAACAACGTGGCTCACAGGCACGTTATATTTAATATACATGCTCTTTGACGTTTATTTGCTTATAGAATTAAGACAGCATGTTTACATGGGGGCCAGAACATCCCAACTCTTCTTGGTTTAATTCATAAACTTGAGGGCCTTCGCCAGGCAGAGTGGCAGGGGGCTCGGCAGCACAGCCTCAGCAGGCTGAGCACGGAGGACCAAATCTGGGACTCCCCAGGTTAAACTCCCGGGGCCTCACTTTCCTTGTTTGTGCAGTAGGGGCAATAACACGTACCTCAAGGGTCTTCGTAAGGATTGAAAGACATGATACATTAAGTTTAGAATAGGGCTTTGCATATATTTATACATGCCTTAGCTATTATTACTTGAATTAAAATTTCCATTATCGCTAGACATGGTGTGCCCCCAATTTAATATAGAAGACAGATCCAGAACCACCTATGCAGTCTCTTGCCCTAAAACCAGGAAGCTGAATTTACCTGTCAATTCGCAGGAAATATACCGGGAGCAGGCATGTAGCAAAACATTGAATGGCACCATAAACCAATCAGCTACTCACAGAATGCAAGAAACTCTGCAGAGTACATGATTCACATTCTTTAGTAAATAAATACTGTATATACTTGAGTATAAGCCGAGTTTTTTCCGGCACAAAATTTGTGCCCAAAAACCCGAACTCGGCACAAATTTTGTGCCAAAAAAACTCGGCTTATACTCGAGTATATACGGTAACATGCAGAAGAAGGGGGCATGTTAGCCGATAAAAGAAATCTGAAAGATAGAGCAACCAAATTAAATATCTGACCTAGTTTGAACCCTGACTCGAATAAATAAGCTGAAAAGAGTATGTTTCAAGACAGGGATAATTAAACATAGGTTCCATAGTAAAGGATGGTAAGAAATTACTGTTACATCTGTTAGTTACAATAACAGTACTGTATGGGTACATTAAAAAAAACATCAGATAGCGAGAACTGAAGTATTTATATATGGCAAAATACTTCAAGAAAAAGAAAAGTTGAATCAATCAGTGGACGAAACAATAAGGGTGAAATGCTGGACACGATCATCTGGGTGGTGAGCACAAGAATTCATTATATATAATACCATCCTCTCTGTTTACATGGGTTTGAGAGTTTCCACAATAAATGTTAAAGTTTAAAAGTTCATTTATCTTCTGGATTTAACATTAGGGACTTGCCCTCAAATCCATTTATATGTCAACCATATTTATTTTACTTCTGTAATTTAATTAAATGCAATAATAAATGATGAGATTTGAAAGTAAAAGAGAATCATTGCTATAAAACTATTTCTACTAATATTTGATACAGGCAGGTCACTAAAATGTGCTTTTGAATTAGGTGTGAGATAACTGTAAAAGTTTAAGGAATATACAAGTTTACAACATTTAAATGAATTCTGTAGTTAAATTGCTTCGTGTCTTACTGGCTTAGTCCACTTTTTAATGTACTAAAAACTGAAAACAGTCGGTGCTGCCCTTGTGGTGTGTTCATGCCAGAAAGACAACACGCAACTCCCAAGTGTGTTTAAGGACAAATGAAAGATCTCAGGTCTTCAGCAGAAGACTCAAGAATAAATGGACATTTATATAATTTTGAACAATGCAAATTCTTTACTTATTTTATTTTAAAGTCCCCCCTTGCTTTAACTCTTTGAACAAACAAATACTAATCTTCCCTGTGGAAGAAAAAAGTGGCTTCTATTATTATTTTTTAATGAAAGTTTTTGGGTTCCTTGTTAATATCATCCAAAATTTATTTTTGTTTTAAAACCCTGTTCAAAATATTGTTTCAACTATTTCACTTAATTAATTCATAATATAAAATTAAAACAGTATAAATTTTAAAAATGACAGGATGTTTTACAGTTTTAATAATGAAGCTCATGTGATAGTAGAGCGTCAATAAACACAGTGTGAGAAGCTGGAGGCTTTGCCAAAGTGCGCAAAGCTGTGTTTTGTATTTGATCAAAGACAAATACATACTCATTTTGACAAATATACTGATTTCGACTAGACTTGAGTAAATACTATACCCACAACACCTTATTTATTCAGATTCTTCCTACTTAAAAAAAGTATTGATGATAGCTAGAAAGGAAAGTAAATGTTCCTATTAGCTAGTTATAAGAAAACGAGATGCCTCTGAACTTTGCTGTAAAAGGAAAAAGAATGCCTAAAATAAGCTCCTTTCCCAAAGCAGAATTATGTAAAATGTTCAAAATCACCATTATAACATCTCAGAATTTAAACATCTTTTCTGGTTAAAAATTATCAGCCTGAATATCAGCAGCACTAGCATAATTCTGAGTTATACTCTTACACTTTGGGGGCAATAGTGTAATCATGGAAAGTCTGTTCCAATAAATTAGGGTAGAAGAAAGTTGATCTCAATAAAAAATATTTTGTTATGAATTTGATTTAATTATAGCGCCTATCTCAAAGCTGTTGAAATCAGCAAATCAACATAAAATGAATATATAATGAGTGCCTCAAGCTACACATCAGAAGTCATCATCATTGTCAATTTAAAAATAATATAGTTTGGTTCTTTATTGAAAATAATAAAAATGTTGAAGCACATTATGTCTTGGAAAACAAAAGAGACATTTTATATTTCAATTTCTCTAAATCAAACTATCAAAGTCATACAAACTAAATATTTAGGTATGATAATAAAATCTTGGTTACTAATAAACATTTAGAAATCAGATATTGCCTGCTCAAAAACACAATGGGCACATTTGCTGTTCAGCAGCTGCCCTCAACCCCTTCATCAGCGGGTCTCTAATCCTCTGGAGCTTCTGCCTTCCCCTGTAGTCGCACTTCATTTACACAAGGTGACTACTGACCTAGCTGTCAACTCCCAGGCCTTGCTGTGGGAAGCATGCTAACAGACAGATACATATAATGGTCTAGCGTTGTTCATTTCTTAATTTATGTCCTTCTAGCTGCCATACATGACGTAGAGATATACTCAATTCAATTGATTCAGGGCAAATGAAATTGAGAAAACTTTAATATGTCCTGTGACCTGGAAATCAATTATAGTATCTAGATACAGACAGATGATAATAAGATGATATGCATTTTTCCTGACATGTTAAAGCTTTCAGGAAATACTGTTGGATTTTAAAAGAAATTCACAAAGCAACATCAATAATATCCTTTCTCCACAATTAGTTTATATTTCTCACATATTCTTAAATTGGTTTTGGGTTCATTATCTTTGTCTCTTTCAAAACACTAAGTTAATTGCCAAATGATTTGTAGGAATAGACAGGTAAGTTCTGAGACTTTGTGATCATGAGATTTTTTGCCTGGAAGTTAACTAAGAGACATTAAATATGGGAGAATATAGAGGCAGAGTGCATCCTTGTTATTGAAGGAGGTTTAGATATATTGAGCAATAAAGCAGCTACACCAAGTCATAATAATGTGATGTGAATGGGAAGGTCGGTCACGGCACATGGAACCAAGAGACCTTGGTTCAAGTCTGGTTTCCGTCCTGTGATGTCGACCATAGACCAGGTTACAGAACCATCACCTTAATAATAAAATGGATATAGTGACTCCATAGGATGATTGTTTACTTGGGAAAATGAATCTTTTAAGCTTTATTTGCTAACATGATTTTCAACAAGTGTTCTCCAACCTCTTTTGAAAAACACATTTAGTCCTCATGCCATTTTTAGTGTGGGTTTGAAAGCAAGAATTTATAATAATAAAATGGAATAAACGAAAGTTCATGATGGTCAGGCTATAGGGAGCTAAGAGCTAGGTGGAATCACATGCCTTTACTCCATTGGCTTTGACGTAATACATGGAAACTAACCAGAGGAAGCTTTCTAAGGTTATTTCTATTTATCATAGGATTTCTCAACATAACTAATTATCCAACATGAAATTATCTAGTCTATCAATCAAAATGTTCATCCTACATTTCATAAACCACACACACATTCCTTTGGGGAAAGGGGAAAGGCTATGTATGTTAAGCTTAACTCCGAGGTGAGTGTCTCTGATGGCCCCTGAGTTGCCTTGTAGATGTAGATAACTCATCTCTTCCTGGCACCTGCCCATCAGAGAACCTGTGGTCAGAAATTTGCCTTGTAAGTGCCACGAGTTAGTTGCAGGACAGCATGCACCTGCTATGGAAGAGGTCACTGAGCTGGAAAAGCTTGTGTTTCTTACTCCCTGAAGTGGGGAAAAATTTTTCTATACTTAGTTTTCCTAGTTGTGTTCCATTCTCTTCTGTGATTGGATATATACAAATTAGTAAATTCTAATATGATCCTTGACATGATAAGTGCAATGCTGGCTCTATCCATCCTCAGCCAATCAGTGATAGTTTTAAAAACACACAGATTAGACCACTCTAGGATGATGATGTGGAGAAGAAATGATAACTCCTACCAGGTGTAGGCCAACATAGTTCTGAGACAAAGCTTCGCCCAGAAATGAAACTCAGTGTAAAAACTCAGATATCCTAAAACAAGCTCTTGGAAAGCCAGATAAGGAGCACTCTCTGCCGTCACTGATGGCATGAAAATGGACACCTAGTTTATGATCTTTTGAAATATGTCACCAACTTAAGTATATCTCAGATGGAGCAATAATTTACATATCTGGACATCTTTTCTCAAAAGTATAATTTCAAGACTTTTCTGCCTACATACTTAACTCCTACAGGAAATTATAAAAGACCCGCTGAACCATTCTCACTTGGAAAGTGAACTATGAATAGATAGCTGCAATAGACAGAAAAAGCCAGAGCTTTAGAGATGTATCTCAGCAATTTACATCTCCTAAACGGCCAGTAAGAAAATGGAGACGTAACAAGACAGACGGGTAAGCTATCCCCCATCAAAAGGCATTTTGCAAATGTCTTCAAAGCCACTAGTCCAGTTAAAGGCATCAAATATACAAATGAAAAACTTAGGCAAAAAGTGTTTGCCTTATGAAAGGCAAATAAATACATGTTTCAGAATAGATACTATAAAAAATTACACTTTAACTAGAACAATCCTTCAATACCAATAACTGTTGTCACTGTGAAATTAATAGAATTAATGACATACCTTAGTATGACAGAAGAAATAAACAGTATGATTTTCATGTAAGAATTATGGTCAGTTTCCCAGAGCTCTAAAATATAGTTTTTAAGCCTTTCAAAACATATTTTTTTTATATCTTTCCCATTTAAGGGTCCCAAAGACTTATAAATTCTTAACTCCATCTCCCCAAGCTCTATAAATTCTCTTTTTGGAGCCTTTCTGATGCATGGACTTGATCTGTATAAAATTCAGCTAGAAATTAAATGTAAATTCTTCAAAAACTCTAAATCTTTTACAGTTGTGCAGTTGAAGATTAAAGAACTTGTGTACAAATGTTTAAAAGTATATAAACCTTCCCATGTAAGATGGAAAACAAGAGGTTCGGTCCTTTTTCTTACATCTGTCCTAAGGGATGCTGTTAAAACAGTATGCTCTTTCAGCAATCCCCCACAACAAGCCCCACTATCAGACTAATAGCCAATAATAATTTTATTACTCCTACAAATAAGTATGATTAACTAGTGCCTCCTTTCAATCTTTCAGTATGAATTACACATCTGTTATTTCAGTTTATCTTAAAAACGTCTTCATTTGAGAAAAGAGGAAACTGAGTTATAAAGAGATGAAGTCCTGAGGCCGACAATGTTACATGTTGTGCTGGACAACGAAAGAAGAAAGTTAGCCAACATTAGTAGGAACTCAATAGCTGATATTCTTTGAAGTATTTACTCATATAATTCTGCAAAATATCAGTCTTTTTGGCACTTTACCATCTCCATTTTATAATCACAGAAACAGAGCTGAGTCCAAGAGTGGGCTGACTTGTTATATCTATCAAGTGGAAGATTTAAACTAAGGGAGGCATAATTATGAAGTCCATGCTCTTTCCCTAAGAGGATCACCCCCAAAGCTATGTGCTCTGTCCCCCCACTGGGGATACACGACACTTTCTTAGTTGAGAAAGAGAAAGGCGGATGGGCCTGAAGTGCTCAGTGAATTTGAGCCACGTCTATAGTTCAATTCTTTATTCGGATATTCCTATACTTCTTCCTAGAGGCTAGGAATTCATAGCCTCTTACAGAAATTGGCCCTCAAAGCTAAAGCGAGCAGATTTTAACAAGAGGAACGCTCAGTACAACTGATGATCGTTTAGCTGAACATGTGTGTATGGAATAAGAATAGCCAAAAACATTGTTTCCCAGAGCGTAAAGACTTTCTGTACAAAAAAGGTGGGACTTTGTTTGAAATCAGCTGTGCATTCTGGAATCTTCACATCCTTAAGTCATAATACCTATATAAGTATAGAAAAAGCTCTGAGCAGTATTGCAGAACAAAGGCTAACTTCACTTGGTTTGACCTAGTGTTTCCAAAGTGGAAGACTTACTAATACCATTGATATTTCATGCAATAACTCCTGAAAATAATCTCTGAAAAATTGACTCTGAAAATAATCTGAGTATGAACCACCCTGAGCTTTTCCTGTATAATAATTACCTCATAGTGAAACCTTTAGTACATTTTCTCAAGGTATGTCAACCAGTGGTGCATTATTCTGAATGTGTAGACAAAGATTAGTCTCAGGACAGATGAGACTAAAGTCGTCATCTCTGAACATGGGAGCTGTCAGGGACCCTAAGGGTTTTATCTTCTCTTTCCATTTACACTTGAGGCTACAGTCTAACCGCAGATGGGCTGAGATCCTGAGAGAGGAGAGGAGATCCTGAGATCCTGAGATCTCTCATTGCCATGGTGCCTCAGCTGGACGGTGAGTCAGAGACACCCCCCCTGCCCACGCTGGAGTCCTCTGCTGGTCTGGTCTAGGCCATCAGGTGACAGGCCAAGAGGGATGGCCAGCAGCACCATGGGACACCCTCTCCAGAGGCTGTGGTTCTGCCCTCACATTCTGCTGCTTTTGTCCCCAGAGGGAACCATCTGAAACATCATGGCCAGGCTGCAGTTTTGAGCATGAAATGTTTGTAGTGGTGACATCAGGCAGGTATTTAACATCCTAAAGTGTTTATGTTTCCAGGCTAATACACCCACTACTTCCCCCTAACTACCACACTGACAGGCATTTACAACACCCAAGGTTATTACTACATTTTACAAGAATAATTTTGGGGAAAATTAGATGCTTTTCATCATCCCTACACAGCCAGTAATTTTAAAGTGGTTTTCTAGATGAAAAATATTTAGTTACACACATTCACTAGGAAATACGAAGTGTCGACAGGAGACAAGATGGCGGACTGAAGCCAGCTTTTCACAAAGGCTCCCGTCCAGAAGGAGAGTTAAAGGATGGAAATTTAGTAAGTAACCTGGAGGATTCGAGCTATACCAGGAGAGAAGGTTGGAGATCGCACATCAACACCACTGAGGCGAGCTGAGACCACAAGGACGCAAACAAA
>CAUYPK010170112.1:0-16169 GCA_963574355.1 Loris lydekkerianus
TTTGGTGGTTGTTGTGTGTTTTGACCCCACAGAACTAAACAACGGGCTATAAAGTGTTAATCTTTCTAAAAAAAAAAAAAAAAAAAAAAAAAAAAAAAAAGAGAGGCATTGTCTTTCAGACAATCCTATAGATACACAATACTCTCAGCTGAGCTCTGGGATGGATTCTGAACAGTTCTGAGTCTGAATAGCAGACGAGCACTTCACCAGATTTTCTTTTGTTTGTTTTTTGAGACACAGTCTCACTCTCTGGAGTTAAGTGCCCTGGCGTTGGCATAGCTCAAAGCAACCTCAAACCCCAGGGCACAAGAGATCTTGCCTCAGCCTCCCAAGTAACTGAGACTACAGGTGCCCTCCATGACACTTGGCTAGTTTTTCTCTTTTTAATGAGATGGGGTCTCCCTCCTGCTCAAGCTGGTCCAAAACTCCTCCACTCAAGAAATTCACCTACCTCAGCATTCCTGGGTTTGAGGATTACAGGAGTGAGCCAACCCACCCAGCCCATTTGGCCAGTTTTATGGGTAGAGACATGCAACATACGAGTACCCTCAGCTGGAGACTGGACAGATCACCTCTTAGCAAAGTTGTACACTTAAATAACATTAATAAAACTAAAAGCAGGAAGCAATTACTGTCTACTTCATGCTAGTCACTTCTTTAAGCACACTAACATATTAGTTGTTTTATATATATATTTTTTTCCTTTTGCAGTTTTTGGCTGGGGATGGGTTTGAACCTGCCACGTCCGGCATATGGGACCGGTGTCCTACTCTTTTGAGCCACAGGCGCCGCCCCCATATTAGTTCTTTTAATCTTCACTGTGACCCCAGGAAGGTAGGTGTGATTGCTCCCATTTTACAGATGGGAGAACCAAAACACAAGGCCAATAAGTAAATTACTGAAAATCACAATTGTAATAAGATCTACCACTGGAAGAGGTGGATTCAAAACAGGTAGGTAATTAGTTATATAAAACAAAGTAGGCAGGTCTAGCCTACAGCCAGTATTTTTTACAATACTATAGCTTTCATTCTACATTCACATCCAGTAGGTGAAATTAAGGGAGTATTTGCCCAAAACACCAACATTTTCCTCAAGTTACTCTTTTTTTTTAATAAAGTTTTTATTTTTAATATTAAATTTTTTTTTTTTTTTTTTTAAGACACAGCCTCACTATGTCACCCTGGGCAGGGTGCTGTGGCGTCACAGCTCACAGCAACCTCCAACTTTTGACTTAAGTGATTCTCTTGCCTCACCCTCCCAAGCAGCTGGGACTACAGGTGCCCGCCACAATGCCCAGCTATTTTTTGGTTGTAGTTGTCATTGTTGTTTGGCAGGCCCAGGCTGGGTTTGAACCCGCCAGCTCTGGTGTATGTGGCTGGTGCCCTAGCCTGAGCTTCAGGCGCCAAGCCTTTAATATTTAATTTTTAAACATTTCTCTAAGTTTTATGATACTGAACATGTCCACAATGACCTTTAGCCTAAAAGATTTAAAATCAGGATAAACCTCAGCCATTAGGAAAACAAACCAATCCCTAAGCATATAGCACTCACTTGAACTTCTTGGATGTCCTTCAAGGTAAACTAGATGCAGAATGTTAACCACTTATTTGAATAAAACTTTACTATTTTAATAAAACTCATAGATAAGGCCAGGCATGGTGGCTCATGCTTGTAATCCTAGCACTCTGGAAGGCCAAAGTGGGTAGACTGCCTGAGCTAGAGGGAGACCCCCATCTCTAAAAAATTAAGTAGAGCACTGTGATAGACGCTGGTAGTCCCAGGTACCAGAGAAGCTGGGGCAAAAGAATCACTTTGAGCCCAAGAGTTTGAGGTTGCTGTGAGCTGTGATGCCATAGCACTACCAAGGGCGACAAAGAGAGACTGTCTCAAAAAACAAAAACAGAAACAAAAAAACGATAATGTTCTTTTAAAGTAATTCAAAAGAGTACAAGGAGAGTAGAAATCACCTGAAATCCAGTCACTTGGAGACAAAAGAGTTACATTTTGGGGGACCATTCAGAAATAAGTCTATGTATATAACAAGCAAAGAGAAAAAAAACAGCAATTTTCCCTAAAGGGGCTGTCTCTCTAATTTGACCTCATCTAAGTATGAAAAGGGTCTACCAGGTAGTGATTAAAAACATGAGATCAGGCTAGGCGCCCGTGGCTTAAGCGGCTAAAGCTGACAGTCACATACACTTGAGCTGGCAGGTTCGAATCCAGCCTGGGACCACCAAACAACGACAGCTGCAACCAAAAAATAGCTTGGCATTGTGGCAGGCGCCTGTAATCCCAGAGACTTGGGAGGAGGAGGCAGGAGAATCGCTTGAACTACATACACCAGAGCTGGCCGGTTCGAATCCTAAGGTGCCAGCCACATACACCTGAGCTTGTGGGTTTGAATCCAGCACGGGCCCGCCAAACAACAATGACGACTACCAAAAAATAGCCAGGCATTGTAGCGGGCGCCTGTGGTCCCAGCTACTTGGGAGGCTGAGGCAAGAGAATCACTTGAGCCCAGAAGTTGGAGGTTGCTGTGAGCTGTGATGTCACGCTGTGATGTCACGCACTCTACCCAGGGCGACAGCTTGAGGCTCTTGTCTCAAAAAAAAAAAAAAGAGAGAGAGAGAGAATATAAGTATATACTTAGTGCAAGGACATACTGAGCACTTGATATGCTAGTTATTACTAAAAGAAAAAAATGGTTTGTTTTTTTTTGCAGTTTTGGCCGAGGCCAGAGCTTGAACCCGCCACCCCCGGTATATGGAGCCGGTGTCCTACCCCTTTAGCCACAGGCGCCACCCCAGAAAATTCACTTAAACTTTTTTCTCGGCAAATATAGACATTATTCTGTGTGAATACAGACTTACATCAACATTAACACCTTACAGTATTCCATTTAATAGGTACCATAATCTACTTATATAAACCCCCACTGACAGCTAATATGGTAATCCCATTGAGTGAAAGACACTCCTTAACATGTTTTAACATCTCTGAAAAGTACCTTATCATTGACAGTATTTCATAATTTAATTGGCAGAAAATATTTTTCTGGATGGCACACAGACTTATTAAAATAAACATCTTTATGTCCACATTTTCTTTTTTTTTTCTTTATTTTTCCTTATTTTTTTTTTAATTTTTATTTACTTGCTTTTTTTGTTGTTGTTGTCAAGACACAGTTCCACCCTATTCCCTGAGCAGAGTTCTATGGCATCATAGTTCCCTGTAATCTCAGACTTGGCTGTGGGCATCCGGCTGCTTCAGCCTCTGGAAGCTGCTGGGATTAAATGCACTCGCTGCAGGCCCAGGTGTCCACATTTTCTTAAACTTGTTTGAGAATGTCTTAAAATAGGTTTTTCTGTATGTGTGTGAGACAAGAGTGTCACTTGGTAGCCCTCAGTGGAGTACCCTGGTGTCACAGCTTCAGCAACCTCAAATTCTTGGGCTTAAGAGATCCTCTTGCCTGAACCTCCCAAGTAGCAGGGAGCACAGACACACGCCACAACACCCAGCTATTTTTAGAAACAGGGTCTCACTCTAGCTCAGGCTAGTCTCAAACTCATGAGCTCAGGCAATCCACTCACCTCAGCCTCCTAGAGTGCTGGGATTACAGGTGAGCCACTACACCAGGCCTTCGAATAAGTTTTAAGTGTAATTAGGCCAGGCACAGTGGCTAACACTTGTAATCTTAGCATTCAGGGAGACCTAGGTAGGAGGATTGTTTGAGGTCAGGAGTTTGAGACCAGCCGGAGCAAGATCCGACTCCATCTCGACTAAGAATAGTGTGGTGGCATGCTCCTCTAGTCCTAGCTACTTGGGAGGATGAGTCCAGGAGTTTGAGGTTGCAGTGAGCTATGATACCACTATAGTCTACTAGCCTAGGTGACAGAGGGAGACCCTGTCTCCAAAAACAAATAATAAATAAAATGCATTTTTTTCTTTAGTCAACAAGATTGATAAGCTTTTTTTTTGAGACAGAGTCTCACTATGTTGCCTTCAGTAGAGTGCTGTAGCATCACAGCTCACACCATCCTGAAACTCTTAGGCTTAAGTGATTCTCTTGCCTCAGCCTTCCAAGTAGCTGGAACTATAGGTGCCCACCACAATGCCCAGCTGTTTTTTTGTTGTAGTTGTCATTGTTGTTTAACTGCCTGGGCCTCACCAGCCTTGGGGCATGTGACTGGCACTGTAACCACTGTGCTATGGGCACCAAGCCGAGATTGATAAGAATTCTTAGCAACGGGCAAAGAAATGCTTCTACAAAATGAGGATTTGACAATTAAGTTCACTAACTCATCCTAGAAAAAACACTATATACCTCATTGCTGAATATCACAGTAATTACCTTCAAAGTATTCCCCCTGGGAAGCTATGCGCCAATGCCAGCCCCTAGTCCACCCTTCTAAGTAATTCTGGAACTCTTTCTAGAATGACCATCAGATCTGTCAAGGTACAGAGTCACGAACTTGTCGTGCCGTGCTTACAGTGCAGCAGAGTACAAAAAACTTGGTAAGGTTTCATAACCCTGGTGTATCAGTGTCTCGTAGCTGTGTTCATGTCAATGCGTGGTGGTGCCTTGTTGAGTGGCATTCATTATTGTCGTTATGTGTTTTTGTGTGCTGTTCAATTCTGATAGTCATTCCAGAATAAAAGTTCCAAAATGTCTTTGAAGGGTGTACTAAATGCTAGTGTTGATGCACTGTTTCCCAAGATGGGTACTTTGAAGGTGACTGTAGAGATATTCAACAATGAGGTATGTACTACTTTTTCTAGGAGGCGTTCATGAACTTAATTGTCATACCTCATATACTGACACTAGGACTTTAAAATAGTTTAAAAAAGAAAAAACCCTACTCACTCTCTCTTCTGTCATTTTTTTTGAAAGATAAGGTCTCAGTATTTTGTCCAGGCAGGTGTTAAACTCCCAGTCAAGGGCTTCTCCTGCCTCAATCTCCCAAGTAGTTGGGACTATAGGCACATGCCACAGTACCCGGCTTTATTTTTAGGTTAGATAATTCAAACACTAGAAATGGGACTTGTGCTTTGAAATTAGGACTTAATATTTGTGAAAACTGTAACCAAAGTAGGGTTTAACTCTTAAGAATCCTAACCAATAGGTACACTTTCCTCCGAAGACTTACTCAAATGTCCCTACCTAACAGACAGAAATCCTATGATTTTTCTTTTCAGCATCTCTCAATCCACACCCTGTCTTCATTCCTTCCTACCTATGCAGGCAATTTATGTATCACCAGATTACTGCAACCTTCCCAGCTTGGGTCCCCAGGCTTCTTCCTTGCCATCTACTATATACAGAACACTTTCATCATCAGCTAAAAATCCTCCAAGGCTCAGATCAAATTCTTACTGAGTTTTACTTAGCTGGCTCCAATTCTACCTCATTTTCTTCTAGAGAATCTATACTTTTAATCCAACCTTCCTATCTCAAATAGAGGTTCACTTGCACCCCTTCCCTCGAACTGTTCTTCCTTCTCTTCACTTAGCCCTGTCCTACTCATCTCACAAGGTCTAGTTCAAGTCACCTTACTTGAACCTATGCACCTATGCACTCACCTTACTCTGACATCAGCTCTTACCAGTACCTTCCTTTCGTGACTTAGTCTAGCAGTTACAGTGTGCACTACAAGTCTAGCATTACACCAAATACCAGTTCACTACTAGAATTTTATTAGTTGTGTGATCTAGGATAGATTTACTTAACCTCTGTGGGCTACCATTTCCTCATCTATAAAATAGTAAGTCTAATTCAAGGGAAAGGTCTTTTTCTATTCTAAAAATAATTTCACATACTGCCTTTTCCTGTTTCATACATCAAGCTCACTTACCTAATTAGATTTTAGAGCTCCTAAATGGTGAAAGTAAATTTTATACTGCTTCCCCAACTCTTATTCCCGGTTCTGGCTCAGGAGATGCTCAGTAAGTGTGACACTGAAATAGGCCAAGCAGCATCAAGATAGAAGGACACTTCAAAGATCTAGAGGTGAACCCAAGACCTATTTCTAAAGTGTTTAAGAAACTGGTAAAGGCAGTTAGTGCCAGAGAGAATAGAAGACACCTAGCTGATCCAGAACTGGCTCTAGCATGGAATAAGCAAAGGTCTGAAAGCTCAAAATAGGCTTTTAACTCCTATGCAGCACTAGTTGAAGTTACTTCTAGGTAAGCCCCTAATAGTAGCTGCAGATGGTTTTATGCACCCTATGGTCTTGGCAGTACAAAGACTATGGGACTACCTCAAACCTGCTCTCTAGCAGTGGAGTAACGAATTAGACTCATTTCAGCTACAGTAGGCCTGAAACCTGCAACAGAAGAGTAACTTCTTCCATTTATATGCCTCACTGCCCTGCCCTCTCCAGAAAAAAAACAGAGAAAGATATATTGAAACATTTAATTCCATTTAGGCTCCCCATAAGATGTTTTTATTTTTCTCTCTTTTTTCAGGGCACAAATCAATGTATAGACAGAGAGTAAAAAAAGGGTTCTGTCGGAGAAGAATCAACATTAACTAAAAGTTAATTAGGAATTCCCATCCAAGGTGGAGGGTGGACCAAACCCCTTTCTATATCATTATCTTAAAATGAAGCCCCATCTTCTTTACCAAGAGAGGGCAAATATACTCCCAGTTGAATCAAAGTTAAACTAGTCCAGGCTATTCCAGCCACTTCTAAAGCAAATATTTTGACTCATATGCAATACCCTCAAGATTTATCATCAAATTAAAGCCACTCAAATGAAGCCGGTTTACTCCTTGAAGAATCGAATGAGTTGGTGGCACCTGTGGTTCAAGAAGTAGGGCGCAAGCCCCATATACTGGAGGCAAACCGGGCCCCAGCCAAAAACAAACAAACAAAAAAAAAAAAGCTGCAAAAAAAAAAAAAAAAAAGAATCAAATGAGTTGTCCATTTTTTTTACCTACAGCTCTTAAGAAAGTATGTCCCTGGGCGGTGCCTGAGGCTCAGTCGGTAAGGCACCAGCCCCATATATAAGGGTGGTAGGTTCAAACCCAGCCCTGGCTGAACTGCAACAAAAAAATAGCAGGGCCTTGTAGCGGGCTCCTGTAGACGCGCTATTCCGGAGGCTGAGGCAAGAGAATTGCTTAAGCCCAAGAGTTGGAGGTTGCTGTGAGCTGTGTGATGCCACGGCACTCTACTGGGGGCCATAAAGTGAGACTCTGTCTGTACAAAAAAGAAAGAAAAGAAAGTATATCCCTCCTCTTCACTGAGCCATGTTCACTGTTCACTATTATGAGACAAAGGGCAACTACTGTACCATCAGTTTTCTTTTTGTTGTTGGTTTTTTGTTTTTTTTTTTTGGAGTAAAGCCACAAGATTCAATGGCCACAGTTCAAAAGCAATAATGGCACTTCACATCTCAGTCATCAAATTGGAAAGAACCAAATACATGTATTTTTCTCTCTCCTCAAAGAAAACCTAGAAGTAAATGTGAACACTCTGATTCATTTTCTCACCCATCATAAAAATTTCTGGGGGAAGGTCAAACAGTATAACCTTCCCTAATAATAGGATGGGAGACGGGTTCTTAACTTGTCCAAGAGTATACATACTTAAGTTTAAAAAATTTATAAGATGGCGGCACCTGCCAATGTCATCAGGGCACCGGCTACATACACCTAGGGTGGCAGGTTTGACCCGGCCTGGGCCTGCTAAGCAACAACGACAATTGCAACCAAAAAATAGCCAGGCATTGTGGTGGGTGCCTATAGTCCCAGCTACTTGGGAGGCTGAGGCAAGAGGATCACTTGAACCTAAGAGTTTGAGGTTGCTGTGAGCAAAGACGCCATGGCACTACTACCAAGGGTGATCAAGTGAGACTGTCTCAAAAATAAATAAATAAATAAATAAAAATAAAAATTTTTAAAAAGAGGCTGGACATCCCTAGCTTGGTTTTAATTTGTTGCCTTTGTGCTAAATATGCAATGGGATAAACTTAAAGAGAAAAATATGAACTACTAGCCTTCCAGGCTAAAGCTTCTAGGGTAAAGTTTAATGGAGAAATCCGCATAACTTAAAAAATATATATCACAAGTCCTTTTATTAAGGACCGTATCTCTAAATTTCCCCTTCCTTCCTCTTTACGAAATTCTAAGAATTTCATTCAGAGGTAGTAAACAAATGGGTAGCAAATTCCAACAACTCAACTCAGTCTCAAAGAAAAAATGTCAAAACGTGAGACACAGCAAACACTCAACAGTAAACTTCAGCCTTTCCTCTCTTAAAGTTGACATACTCTTTGATAGCACCCACCCTTGTAAAAATAAATTACATATCCAAAAGGGCAAACTGCTCCAGTCAATTGGGTAAACAGCATAATTAACATGTGCCAGGTGGAGAGTGAATCCTCATGTAAATAGTAGGGCTCAAAATAAGCTGCAAACTGTAAAGAAGCTTATTTTTAAACTGTCAGCAGGTTTCTTTTGTGCTATTAGAGTTTAAATATGGGGTAACTGCTCCTCAAGTTTCTTTTAAGAAAATCGAAATGTGACTTGTACAATAGCAGGTTGAACCTTACTATTTAGAACTCTATTAGTATTTTTCCCAAAGAACAAAAATACAATGAGTTCTCTAAATGAGTTTTGGCATATACTTCTAACAACCTCTCTACACTAGGAAAATTAATTTCTAACCCACCAGTATCATATTTCAGAATGTAAAATTTTTTGGCTATGTAAAAATAAATCTAACTGAATACTTTTCCGTAAATACTTCAAGATCAGGTCTTTTTAAAAAATCCTCTCATTTTTTATTTTTTATAAAACTCTACAAGGTAAATCAATCCTTTCTACGATCATATTACTTTGCCTTTACTTGAAATGTCACCAGTACCAACAGACAAATAGAAATAGCCAAAGCATTCACACAAAGGCAGTTAAAGACCACACACATCATACCAACCCTATTAAGTCATATTTAATATTCTACTCAGCATCTACCTTGAGCTTTCCAGATCAAACATGATAGTAAATATTAAAAGTGTGCAATGAAAAAAGAATGAGCACAGGTTCTTTGTGTGTTATCTGGCTGAAAGAAGGTAGGTGAGTACAGGAGAGGAGGTCTCAGCACTATGCTCAGCATCAACACTTACCTTGAGGATGTCCCCCCTTTTGAAGCTCAGCTCGTCGTCTGCGGTAGCTTTGAAGTCATATTTGGCGATGGCTTCCATTCTGAGCGCTGCTCAGAGCTCAGCAGCCTGAAGCAGGGGGAAGGGATTCTTCCCTGCTGAAGCAACCCAGTGCTTTGGGCTCAGCCTTGCCACTCTTCTGGGACTTGCTGCTGCACTCTGGAACACACAATGCCACCCTGAATTAGAAAAGGGACGATTAAGAGAAGGGGCCAGGATCGAAGGCAGCCCCGCCCTGCCAATTGGCCTGCTGTCCCAGCCCCCACGCCCCCTGGCTCGGCCAGGCTCAGCCCTCCTCCCTCCCCTCCAGGCAACGGCCTCACTCTCCTTCTTCCTCTTTTCAGCCTCAGCCCCCAGGCGACTGACAGGCCTGCCGGCCAATGATGGTAGCTGCTAGAGCTATTCTAGAACACACTTCCTCTTCCTTCCCACTGGGTGTTGCAGAGTGTGCAGGAACCGGCTGGAGTCCCGTTCAGTCTCCGCCTTTCCTCCCTCACCCCTTACTCTCTTCTCTAGGCACCAAATGCAGTCCACTGAAAGAAAGGCCTCGCCCAGGGAGTGGCACCTGTTTCTTCCCAGTTAAATAGGCCTGTCTCCCTCCCAGCCTTTCTGGTTTCCCGAGAATGCTGGCTCCCCTACTCCACTCTCAAAAGCAAGCAATGGAGACCTTCATCTCAGGTTGCTTTGCTCTTTTCTGGGAAATAAACCTTGGTCTGCTCCCAAGACAGCACAAAGCAAACTTAGGAACTGCTTTTTCAGTACACTTAGTACCATGAACACCAGCATCTTTCCCCACCATTTCCAAACTGATCAGCAAGCTCAGGTAACCAGAGAAAAGGAGATCCAGTTTGCAGCTTTCTGCTGGTGGAGAAGGTGTTCTTATACCCTTTCCCTCCAAAGATCTTTAGGTCTATGGGGTTCCCACTAGTCCTAGAAATAGATGAAAAAGCCCAGCATTCCAGAAAACACCTCTACATTATTTCTAACTAGCCTAAGGACCAGGGCTGAAGTCCTAACATACACTTGAAAGGAATCCCTTTTTTAGAATATGAACTGCCAAGTGTCTTATTTGGGGAAAGAAAGTACATTATAAGGGGCTGCACTAAAGTCAAACAGAAGTCTCTCATAATCACCCGGAGCACAGCTTCTTTCCCCAAAGAAAAACTCAGTTGCATTTTGCTGGTAAGGGATTCAGTCAGAACCCTTAGGCAGTGTATCAGGTGACGGGTGAACTGAGGGCAGTACAATCACTGCCACGGTAAAGAGTCTCCAGCAGGAATATGGGGCACAACCTAGACCTTTGTGTGTGTAACAAAGGAAAATAAAGCCGGATTCTTTCCTCCCCAGTCACTGTGTTCATGCATGCTAACAAAAGCAGAGAACAAGAGAATGGGGACAGATTCTTTATAGTGACACCTTTCTTGGTTAATTACCTCCTAGCAGCTCCCGAGTGGTTATTACTCTTTGGTTCTAAAGTTAACAATTGGGACACTAATCAAGCATAGATACAAATGGACTAAGCAGTAAACCAGCTGGGAACACTAAGATTAGACCAACAGGAAAGAAATCATCTGATAATAAAAAGTCCTTCAGACAAATTCTGAAAGCCAAACATTCTGCAGGTAACTAATAAAAAAAATAACTAATGTTTATTCTTTGAGGCCATACCTAAGATATTCTATGTGGCAACAGCTATACTAGAGGAAAGGAAAGGACAGGTTCTAGCAAATATTTAAAAAATATAAATAGCCTCAAAGTATTTGTTTTTGTGTATTCTAACATTTCCTTCACTTACACTCCCTGTAGTTAATTTATTTTTATCAAACTAATCTGTGTACATAATTTTAAAAGTCAGAGTTATTAAAAGGCTTATGAAAAACAGGAATTCCCGGCTCGGCGCCCCTAGCACAGTGGTTAGGGCACCAGCCACATACACCGAGGATGGCAGGTTTGAACCCAGCCCAGGCCAGCTAAACAACTGCAACAAAAAAATAGCCAGGCATTGTAGCAGGCACCTATAGTCCCAGCTACTTGGGAGGCTAAGGTAAGAGAATCACTCACACCCAAGAGTTTGAGGTTGCTATGAGCTATAATGTCACAGCATTCTGAGGGTGACATAGTTTTGGGTTTTTTTGGGAGGGACAGAGCCTCAAGCTGTCACCCTGGGTAGAGTACTATGGCATCACAATTCACAGCAACCTCCAACTCCTGGGCTTAAATGATTCTCTTGCCTCGGCCTCCCAAGGAGCTGGGACTACAGGTGCCCGCCACAATGCCCGGCTGTTTTTTGGTTGCAGATGTCATTGTTGTTTGGCAGGCCTGGACTGGATTTGAACCCTCCAGCTCTGGTGTATGTGGCTAGCACCTTAACCACTTGAGCTACAGGTGCTGAGCTAACTTACAGTATTTCTAATACGCTTCTGCTGCTGTTTCTTAGCAGCAGCATACTACACACTGAAGTCAAAGGAAGTATCTCTAAAACTGTTATCAATACCCTTCTGGGCAGCCTATCCCAAGCAGTATTTTTATTGTTTTACAAATGCAGGAGATGAAGTCACTATGAAGTAAACACTGCCATGTTCCCACCTTTATTTTTTTTAAATAGAAATGCCATTTTCTTGACATTAAAAAAAATTACTGGCTCGGTGCCCATAGCTCAGTAAGGGCGCCGGTCACATACACTAAGAGTAGCGGGTTCAAGCGTGGCCCAGGCCTGCTAAACACTGACAACTGGAACCAAAACAGCCAGGTGTTGTGGTGGGCGCCTGTGGTCCCAGCTACTTGGGAAGCTGAGGCAAGAGAATCGCTTAAGCCCAAGAGTTTGAGGTTGCTGTGAGCTGTGATGCCACAGCACTCTACTGAGGGCAACACAGTCAAGACTCTGTCTCAAAAAAAATTATTTCAATAGGTTTAGGGGTATAAGTTGAACTCAATTACAGACATACGTATACTGGATAGTGGTAGAGCCTGGGCTTTTGGTTTACACATCACCAAGTAGTGCCCACTGTATCCCACAGGTGATTTTTCAGTCCTTACCCACTCCCCTTCCTGACAGGGAGTCTCCAATTTCCATGATACCATTCAGTGTGCCTTGAGTAGTCATAGTTTAATTCTCACTTATAAGTGACAACATGCAGTATTTATTTTTCTTTTCCTTGGTTACTTCACTTGGGTTAATGGCCTCTAGTTCCATCCAAATTCCAGCAATAATTTTCTTTTTCTTTTTTTTAAAGACAGAGTCAAGTGGCACCTGTGGCTCAGTAGGTAGGGCGCTAGTGCCATATACGGAGGGTGGCGGGTTCAAACCCGGTCCCAGCCAAACTGCAACAAAAAATAGCCGGGCATTGTGGCCGGTGCCTGTAGTCCTAGCTACTGGGAGGTTGAGGCAAAAGAATTGCCTAAGCCCAAGAGCTGGAGGTTGCTGTGAGCTGTGATGCCCTACAGAGGGCAACGGAGTGAAACTCTGTCTCTTAAAAAAAAAAAAAAGACAGAGTTTCACTCTGCCACTCTGGGTAGAGTGACCAGCATCATAGCTCACAGCAACCTCCGTCTTTGGGCTCAAGAGCTCCTCTTGCTTCAGTCTCTTGAGTAGCTGGGACTACAGGAATCCACCACAACACCCTGCTAATTTTTCTATATTTTTAATAGAGATGGGGGTCTCACTCTTGCTTAGGCTGGTCTCTACTTCCTGAGCTCAGGGATCCACAGTTTCCACCATCCAGAGTGCTAGGATTACAGACATGAGCCATTGTGCTAGGCCCCAGCAGTGGTGAGTTTTAAAACCTACCAGTGAATTTTAAAAAAGGTAAATAAAGCTTTACTCCTTCATTTTAAATAATAGGCATTGCATCTGAAAATGTAGTATCCTAAAAGTGTAAAGTTTTGCTTTCTCCCATTTAATTTTCTTCTTCCCAAAATTCACAGAAAACAAAATACACAATACTTCCTAGGCCAGTTAGTTTAGTGTTAAGACTGCATGGTACCAACCTGAGAAAGAACGAGACCCTGTCTCTACTAAAAATAGAAAAACTGGGCGGCGCCTGTGGCTCAGTGAGTAGGGCGCCGGCCCCATATACCCAGGATGGCAGGTTCAAACCCAGCCCCAGACAAACTGCAACAAAAAAAATAGCCGGGCATTGTGGTGGGCACCTGTAGTCCCAGCTACTCTGGAGACTGAGGCAAGAGAATCACCTAAGCCCAGGAGCTGGAGGTTGCTGTGAGCTGTGTGATGCCATGGTACTCTAGCAAAGGGCCATAAAGAGAAACTCTGCCTCTACAAAAAAAAAAAGAAAAAGAAAAGAAAATTAAGTGATTCTATTGCCTCAGCCTCCCAAGTAGCTGGGATTATAGGTGCCCCCCCACAACACCCAGCTATTTTTTGTTGCTGTTACAGTTGTCATTGTTGTTCTAGCTGGCCAGGGCCAGGTTCAAACCCGCCACCCTTGGTGTATGCGGCCAGCACCCTAGCCACTGAGCCATAGGCACCGCCTGGGCAAGCCTTTTAAACAAGCCCCAGTTTTCTCATCTATATAGTATCTATCTTCTAAGATTCACTGAGCATTAAATTAGATATCATAGATAATATATAAGAAGTGTTTCTGAACAGAGCCTGACTACAACAATCATTCAAAATAAGTTAAAATGGTTTGGCACCCATAGCTCATCAGTTAGGGCGCTGGCAGAGTCAAACCCAGCCTGGGCCTGCTAAACAATGACAACTACAATATAAATATAACCGGGCGCTGTGCCGGATGCCTGTAGTCCCAGCTACTCGGGAGGCTGAGGCAAGAGAATCAATTAAGCCCAAGAGCTTGAGGTTGCTGTGAGCTGTGATGCCACAGCACTCTACCAAGGGTGACAAAGTGAGACTCTGTCTCTAAAACAAAAATAAAAAAATTAAAAATGTCACTCCACTTAAAACATATGAAATGCAAATTTAAAAAATGAGATTTCTTTCATGGACTAATTGCAATTGGTTTTTGAAGGCTAAAATGCAATGGCATCATCATAGCTCAAACCTCCAAATTCTGAGCTCTTGTGATTCTGCCATCTCAGCCTCTTGCACCTACCACCAACACTCAGCTAATTTTTCTTTCTTTTTCGCTAATTTTTCTTTCTTTTGCCCCTATTTTTAGTAGAAACAGGGTCTCACTCTTGCTCAGGCTGCTCCAGAACTCAAAGCTCAAGGGATCCACCAGCCTAAGCCTCCCAGAGTACTGGGATTACAGGTGTGAGCCACCACAGCTGACTATTTATTCCATTTCTGTAAAGCAAAATAATGTATCAGTAAACACTTATCAAAAAACAAACAAACAAATAAAAAACAAAAAGCGACATGGTGGCTCACACCTGTACTCCTAGCACCCTGGGAAGCCAACTTGGGTGGATGGCTTGAGCTCAGGAGTTTGAGTCCAAACAAGATCGAGACCCCGTCTCTACTAAAAAAATTGAAAAACTAGTGGTGATACACACCTATAGTCCCAGCTACTCAGGAGGCTAAGGCATGAGGATCGCTTGAGACCAGAAGTTTGAAGTTGCTATGAGCTACAATGATGCCAGGGCATTCTACCCAGGGAGAGAGAGTAAGACTCTGTCACAAAAAAAAATAAAAAAAGCTCAGAAGGCTAACAATGGTTATCTCTGATAGTGAAATCACAGAGAACTTTCGCTTTCCACATAATATAGCTCAATTGTATTTTCAATGTTTTTACAGCAAGTATGAATTACTTCTGCAGTCAGAAACAACACAAACCAAAAAGTTTACTGATGCTCTGGTATTACACCTGGATTAAAATGTCACTTTATGGCCTGGAACATGGCTCCCACCTACAATTATAGTGTGCTGAAAGGCCAACGTAGGCAGATCTCTTCTTGAGCTCAGGAGTTTAAGACCAGCCTAAGAGCGAGATTCCCCCCCCCCCCCCAATCCCCTGCCATCTCTAAATATAGGTGGGGTTGGGGAGGATAGCCAGGCATTGTGGCTGGCACCTATAGTCCCAGATACTTGGGAGGCTGAGGCAGGAGAATGCCTTGAACCTAAGTGTTGTTTGAGGCTGCTATGAGCTAGGGTGATGCCACAAAAGAGACTGTATAAAAAAAAAAAAGTCCTTGAGTCCCTGTGGCTCAAGGGACTAGAGCACCAGCCTCACATGCCGGAGGTGGCAGGTTCAAACCCAGCCCCAGCCAAAAAAAGGAACTGCAAAAAAAAAAGTCACTTTTGGGCGGCACTGTGGCTCAGTGAGTAGAGCGCCAGCCCCATAAACTGAGGGGGGCAAGTTCAAACCCGGGCCCAGCCAAACTGCAACAACCACACACACATACAAAAAAAATAGCCGGGTGTTGTGGAGAGCACCTGTAATCCCAGCTACTCGGGAGGCTGAGGCAAGAGAATTATCTAAGCCTAAGAGCTAGAGATTGCTGTGAGCTGTGATGCCATAGCACTCTACTGAGGGCAACAAAGTGAGATTCTGTCTCAAAAAAAAAAAAAAAAAAAAGAGGGCAGCACCTGTGGCTCAAAGGAGTAGGGCACCAGCCCCATATGCCAGAGGTGGTGGGTTCAAACCCAGCCCTGGCCTGAAACTGCAAAAAAAAAAAAAAAAAGAAAGAAAGAAAGTCACTTTACGACTTACTAACCGGGGAACAGTGGACAAATGACATTCTATTAATATAATCCCTAGTATCTCTCAATTGGAAAAATGGGGATAATAACAGCAGTTATTTTGATGATTAAAGGAGATAGTGCCTTTAAATTGCCTGGCAGAATCTCCAGCTCACTCCAAAAGACTGAGTATATTAATTCCCTGAAAGAATGTGGACTCTGTGATGATTTTACTACTGTAATACAGAAATAATCAAGAGACCTTGGGCTGGGATTAAAGATGGCGGCTGAGTAACAGCTTCCCTGTAACTGGGCCTGGCGAATCTGGGGAGACAAGACTCCAGACATCTCTGGCCGGTGGGACCTGCCTACAATCATCCCCTTGAGGACACAGAGAGCCAGCAAG
>CAUYPK010170114.1:0-10485 GCA_963574355.1 Loris lydekkerianus
GAATGGACTAGCAAATTGTGGTACATGTATACCATGGAATACTATGCAGCCTTAAAGAAAGATGGAGACTTTACCTCTTTCATGTTTACATGGATGGAGGTGGAACATATTCTTCTTAGCAAAGTATCTCAGGAATGGAAGAAAAGGTATCCAATGTACTCAGCCCTACTATGAAGCTAAATTATAGCTTTTACCTGAAGGCTATAACCCAACTATAGCACAAGACTATGGGGAAAGGGCCAAGGAAGGGGAAGGGAGTGGGGAGGTTTTGGTGGAGGGAGGGTAATGGGTGAGGCCACATCTATGGTGCATGTTAGAATGGGTACAGGCAATTGCACTAATGTACACAGCTATGATTTAATAATTTAAAAAAAAAAAAAGTGGAGCAATAGAGACCAGGCTCCAGGAAAAGCGGCTTTTGGTGTTCTTTTTATGTGTTTACAATATTAATGGATATATTCATACCTGTGAGGAAGAATACCAAAAAATTTTCACTGAAGCTTTGTTTAAAATAGCAAAAGCTTGGAAACAACCTAACTGTCCCTTTCATTGAGAATTGGTTAAATAGGGCAGTGCCTGTGGCTCAAAGGAGTAGGGCGCCAGCCCCATATACCAGAGGTGGCGGGTTCAAACCTGGCCCTGGCCAAAAACTGCAATAACAAAAAAGAGAGAGAGAATTGGTTAAATACATGATGGTCCCTCCATATAATGAAATTCATTGAGGCTCTTTATGTCCTGCTAACATGGAACATTCTCCAGGATGTGTTGTTAAGTGAGGCACAGAATAGTGTGTAGGGTACAAACCACTTATGGAGAAAAAGATGAAGAATGGTATATATATTTCTTATACATGTAAAACTCTGGTAAGAATCCGGTGAGACTGGTTGTGGGGAAAGAAGGATGGTAGTTTGGTTGAAAGGGAAACTTCACTTTTCTACCTTTTGAATTTTGAATCATGTGACTGTGTTACTTGTTTTGAAATGTGAATAAAATTGAGTGTCAAGATAACTAATAACAAATGTCTCATTTATGCCAGTTAATTTCTTTCAAGTCCATTTTCTTGTTTTAGTGACTCTGTGGAATGGATATGGGAAATGCATTATCCTCTTTTTCCAACTAAGAAAGCATATTCGGAGACACAGGCAAGTTCCTAAGTGAGTGTGTGCACATGTATGTATGAGTGTGTAATGTGTATGTAGGTGAACGAGTGTGAAACTACGCAAAGCATATGTGTGTGAACGTCTGTATGAGTGTGTAAAGTACATGTGAGTGTGTATGAATATCCATGTGTGACTGTGTGAACAGGGCATGTGACTGTACAGGACAGCCATGCATTTGACAGTGTGAAGTATGTGTGAGTATGAATGTGTAATCATACTGAGCAATCTCACTGGTTGCTCAGGCTGGTCTCCAACTCCAGTGTGAATGTGTGTGTGACCTTGTGAAGCAAAGCATGTGTGAGTGTGTGCCTGAGGCCTGGGAGACAAAATATGCAGGGGAGCCACCAGGAGTCCCAGTGGGAGGAGCAGGAGGGGAGGCCGGGCAGGCCTGGGGTGGAGTGAGCCCAGGAGGGAAGAGCACTATTGTGCTTGGGGAGCTACACCAGGTGAGTGGGGCCTGCCCACTCACCTGGGCCCAGCAAGAGTTGTAGTGACCCAAGTGGGCTAACTGAGGAGCAGCTGGAGGTGGAGACAGAGGAGTCCATACTGTAGCTGGCAAGCCCCCTGAGCCCTCCACCAAATGCCAGGGCCGCAGAGATGTGCTCCCCTGCACATACCCCTGCACAACTCAGAGCACAGGAGGGTCAGAGGCCAAAGGAAGGGATGGATGGTGGAGTGGAACATGAGTCCGGGAAAGGCATAGGAATTGGAGGGGCATGGGGGATATTAAGAATGGGTTTGGTGTAGCCTTGAGCAGATTGCTGTGCTGGGAGGGCAAGTGTCTGTACTGCTCGCCGCTTCCTCTCTGTTCTGCTGTAGTACCTGGCACTCTACGCGTAGTCTTGGCCAGATATGCCACTGTCTCCATGGGGGATCCAGATGTTAATGTGGCAGTTCAGCCTCTGCCCTGACCATTGCTGCCTTGCCAGGCTGCTGAGGCTCTGTGTGTGTGTGTGTGTGTGTGTGTGCGTGCACGTGTGCATATGGTGTGCACCATGTGAGCAAGTGAGAAGAGTCCTGGCCAGAGCATCACCTCCTCTCATTGCTCCTAAGGATGCCCGAGCCAGCAGTGTGCCAAGCAGGAAAGGGCCTTGTTATAGGATGACTTGTGTCCCCCACAAAAGATGTTGTAATCCCATCCTCTAGTACCTGTGAATTTGACTTTATATGGAAATAGAGTCTTTGCAAATGATAGAATTAAAGTGAAGTCATTAGTGTGAGCCCAAATCCTATACAACCTATGTCCTAATTGGAAGGGGAAATGGACTTAGAGATGGACACACAGAGGGAGGGCACCTTGTGAAGTGAAGGACATCGGATGCTGCGTCTGCAAGCTGAGGAGCAGCCCAGATGCCCAGCAGACACCTGCAGCAGGACAGCACTGGGGCAGCTTCTCCTCCACGGGCCTCAGGAGGCACCAGCCCTGCCACACTTCTTCTCAGACTCGGAGCCTTCAGAACCTGGACAGAGTAAATGTCTGTCCTGCTCAGGGCTTGGTACTTTGTTATGGCAGCCCTCCGAAGCAGTGCAGATCAAAAACGTGGAACTGAGTCTGACCACAGCTCCGCCATCTAGCTTTGCCACCATGGGTGAGTCCCTCAAGTTCCAGGAGCCTCTGTTTCCTAAAGTGGGGTTGGTGAGAGCCCTGCCCTCCCACAGGGTTTAGCCCTATGCCCGGTGCACACTTACTACAGGCTTTGTAAACCGTGTCTCCGACAAGTGAGGTGATGGTTATGTTAATCAGCTTGATGTAAGCATTCCACATTGTAGATCAAATCAGCACACTGTACCCGATAAATGTACACAGTTATGATTTAATAAACATTTTAAAAAATAAAATTAGAAAAAAGGGTCTCTGTCAATATTCCTGATGACAAAATTGTCTTCAATATGCACAAAGTCCAAATGTGAGAATCCAGAAGAAGAAAAGCGAAGAGAAAGCCACCTGGGAGGGCCTGTCACACCAGGCACAGTGCTGAGTGCTGGCCCAGAGTAATGTAAATTCTAGCACGCCCAAGGCTGAGGAGAGGGAGGCCCAGGTACGGGGAAAGATGCAGACAGAGGGTGAGGGGTCAAGTCTGATGTGGGAAGCAAGGCAGGAACCTCCAGGCGAAGGGACTCCAGGCTCCAGGTGCTGCTGTGCCGCAGCCATGCCCACAGTGTGGAGAGAAGCCTGGTGGGGTGTAGACCAAGCATCATGGCCGGTGCAGCCAGAGTCACCCGACCTGCAATAATGCGCCTTTCTGCCCTGGTAGAGACAGAGGGCATTGTATGTGCGGCTGCAGCCTGGGACGGGGGCACAGCTCGCCTCTCAGAAAGGCGTGATTGTCTTGGGCAACCTCTGCAGCCAGGGCTGCCTCCCAGTACGTCACAAAAAACCCAAGCAGGCGAAGAGACAGCCACTCTCCAGGGACAGAGCCCCTTTGAGCCTCCAGCCCTAGAGACCCCCAGGAGCTGAGGTAGAAAAGGGAAGCTAGCTGAGATGAGAGCTTTGGGATGAACTGGATAATTTAGAGCCAGGGAAACATTTTGAAGGCCTGGGACAGAGCCTCAGAGAACCCACAGTCAAAACATGTCAGAAAAATGGTGGTTAAAGGCACCAGCTGTGGAGTCAGGGTACTTGGGCTGAAGCCCCCCACTGGGATGTTTCCCGGCTGAGTAACTTAGGACAAAATTATAGATAAGGCGCGTTGTCCTCAATCCATAGACAGGGAGGTTTGTGAGGATTGAAGGAATTGGTGGTAGACACTCAAGAAATATCAGCTATTGTCATGAAACTATGTTCAGATGAAATCAGCAAAGCAAAACGTCTGGCACACAGCCTGGCACCTAGCAGCTACCTGGGAAACATAAGCCTGTGTGCCACAGCCCTGGCTTCAATCCAAGAAGCCACAGTTCAGGAGGCAGGCAGAGTGGCCTCTTTTCTTTAGAGTTGTCCTTTCTCCTGCAGAGAGAGACATTTGGTGAGCCTGCCTACAATGCTCTGGACAAACGATCCTGTTCAGTTTCCTCTGGGGCTGAGTCATGCCAGCCTGTGGGCACTTCTGATCTGCAGGTAGGAGCTGGTAGCCAAGTGCAGGGGAGGCCTGGCTGGGCTGGCATTACTTTGCCTGCCGTGAATTCACATCCTGTGCTCTGCCTGAAACCTCACTGGCCCAGATACCAGGAAATGATTTTTCCTCCTCTACCTCATGTTCAGGTGTCTGAATGAGCCAACGCCCTCATCCCCATTAGCCACCAAACAAGCTTCTAAAAGCTCTAGCCGGGCGCAGTCCTGCCCTCCCCACAGCTCAGGCCCCGCAGGACTGGGAGGGAAGGCGCCTCCTGGGCCCGTGCCCAGCTCTGGCTGAAGCAGGGCTGAGGGCCTTTCTTCAGCCCTCCCCCACAGACACACAGGGCTTTATAGTCAGATTATGCCATGGAAACTATGTGCACGGCCTGCCCCGTTCACATGGCCTCAGAAGAAAAAATAACAGAGCCTTCTCTCTCTCCCACAGTCCTAGCGGGCCTGAACTACCAATGCAAGCCTCCTATGTGAAACAGGTCCCCATAAAAATCTCAGGATGACGTGTCTGGGGTGCCCTCAAATCATTCCCCAGTCCCCAGACCCAGTCTCCGCTGCCAAGGTCTGGACGGCTCTGCCCACCAGGAACACGCTGCCTTATATGGCGGTTTCCTTCCTAGAACTAGTCTCCTTTCTGTCCCTAGTATCTTCCTTCGCCCTGCGCTGATCCTTCTCCAGCCTGCACCTCCCACGGATGACATCAGCAAAACAGACAGGACACATCCATTTGAAACCAGCCCCCGCCTTCTAGACCTGTGCTAATGTGGAAGCCACTAGCCACACGTGGCAATTTAAATTTACATGTTACTTTGATAAAATTTTTAAAATTAAAAATTCAGTTTCTCAGGTTCACTAGCCACATTTCAAGTGCTCAACTGTTACCTGAGGCTAGTGACTACAGTATGGACAGCACAGCATATCCTATAGGATAGCACTGCTCTGGACGTGAGCCAGAATTTCCAGGTCAAAAGCCCACTAGTCTACTTGGGCATCTCCCCTGGTTCTGACCCCACAAGGGCAGACATACCCCGAGCCCTGAGGGTGGCTGAGGACAGCTGTGGACAGAGAGGGAACACGTGAATAAGGGGCCCACGGCACCCCATCAGCCTCGAGGCTACCACATCCCCATGCAGAGCTCCGAGGATTCTGAAACTCTTAACTTAAAATCTGGACTTTTAGGTCGTTACAGAGGACACTTTTCAAGGTGAGAAGATAGAACATGATATATCCAACTGTTAATCTTAAAAAATTTTAACCAGCTTTGTTGAAATATTATTCACATACTGTATAATTCACCCATTCAAAGTGTACAATTCAGTGGTTTTTAGGATATTCACAAATATATGCAACTGTCGCCACAGTTTAGTAACATTACCTCGTGAAGAAGCTTCAAAGCTTTTAGTTGTTGCCTGCCTAACTGTTAAACTTTACTAATTAGGCATGAGGTCTGCAAAGGTGAGGGTGAGCCTGTCCCCCTCTTCCTGTGCGTTTAGCTCCCTGGGGACAGATCCAGGCGTGATACCTCTGTGTCCCCCTTGTCCTCCCAGCCCTGGTGAAATGCCTGCCACACAGTAGGTACTCTCTAAATAATTGCTGGCTTTCTTGTGTGTGTTTTCCCTTTATTTAATATTAATTATTATTTTTTTGAGGCACAATCTTATTCTATTGGGTTGGTGTCCGTAGCACAGTGGTTATGGCACCAGTCACGTACACCAAGGCTGGCGACTTCAAACCTGGCTCTGGCCAGCTAAAGAACAATGACACCACAACAAAAAATAGCAGGGCCTTGTGGCGGGTGCCTGTACTCCTAGCTACCGGGAGGCTGAGGCAAGAGAGTTGCTTAAGCCCAGGAATTTGAGGTTGCTGTGAGCTGTGGCCCACAGTACTCTACTGAGAGCAACGAAGTGAGACTGTCTCAAGGAAAAAAAAAGAAAAAAAAAAATATATATATATACATATATCTTACTCTATTGCCCTGAGTAGAGTGCCATGATGTCATCATAGCTCATAGCAACCTCGAACTCTTGGGCCTAAGTGATCCTCCTGCCTTAGTCTCCCAAGTAGCTAGGACTACAGGCTCCTGCCACAATGGCATGGCTAATTTTTTTTATTTTTAATAGAGATGGGGTCTTGCTCCTGCTCAGGCTGGTCTCAAACTCCTGAGTTCAAGGGATCTTCCTGCCTCAGCCTCCCAGAGTGCTAGGATTACAGGTGTGAGCCACTGTTCCTGGATGACCAGCAGAATGAGGGGGGAGGTAGAGATCATGTTATGTGAGGAACCACAAGGATGTGTATCCTGGAGAGGTCTGGGGGCTGGAGCAGGTAGAATAACTGCTCAAACCAACCATTACACAGAAAAGGGACTAGGAGCACTGGGTCAGAATCCCAGAATTGAATTTCTAGCCACAGGAGGAGCCTAGCGACATGGGCAAATAAAGAGGTGATGAGTCTTTTCCACAGAGCACAGTCACGCAGGGCCTGCGGAATGCCTGTCCAGGATGTTCCAGTGTGGCCTCTTGCTTAGGACAGGGGAAGAGTCCAGACAAATTCTAAGACAGCGGTTCTCAGCCTGTGGGTTGTGACCCACAGGAACTGTATTAAAGGGCCGCAGCATTAGGAAGGTTGAGGGCCACTGCTCTAAGATCTCTTCTATTTCTGAGGTCCTGTGCGCGGAGCTGCCACAGGCAAAGGGGTTTCCAAGTACCAGCACCCACAGACCTCTGCTGTCTTTGTTTTCAACTTATCCTCAATAAGACTCCCAACTCTTTTTCTTCTAGATTCAGGGTCTGGCCCCCATCCCACCTGATTCCCTCCACCAGTCCCAGAGCCTGGGGGCATGTCAGAATGGGGAGGGTGACTGGGGTTGGTGAGGCAGAGTTGGGAGTCTACCAAGTGAGGTGAGACTAATAAACCCAAGAAATAACAGGTCCAAACAGGACTCGGAGAGGCTTTAGAAGGGGACTGGGGAGCAGCCAGAGTGCTGAACAAAGCACCTTGAGTTAAGCCAGGTGAGAGCTCATGCTGCCCTGTCCCTGGGCCAGCCCGTCCCTTATTATTCCTGAGGTATCAGCATGAGGCTAAGGGTCAGGGAAGTGGACACCTGGTGATTCCAGTAACAATAGAAAAAGTCTATTTGTCAGGCAGTACAGAGAAAAGGGAGGTCTTAGTTTCTCCACATATGTCATAAACTGCTAAACAGTTAGGCTGAAGACCAGAGCAAGGTCCTGTGCATCCACCAGCTGGAAGCGCAGACCTGGCCTCTCTGGGAGGTGAAGAAGAAAGTTGCTCACAGTGTTAGACCTGACCCCCTGCCCGGCGTTTTCACTAGCTCACACTGGGGTAATGTTTACTCTGTGCCAGGCCCTGTCCAAGGGTCACACGCCCAGTGGCCCTACCAGAAGAGGAAGCTAAGACAAACAGGATTAATAACCTGTCTGAGGTCACAGACTTTGCAAGGGATGGGGCAAGAATTGAAACCCTGACACCCTGGCTGCAGGACCGGCTTTCCCCTCTCTGCTGCCTACTTCCCTAGGGTCTCTTTTCACTCCCATGATGACCATGGGGAATAGTGTCGAGACCTCTGATCTTACAAACCTAACAGTGAGGCTCAGAGTGCAGAGAGCCAAGATTCAGCATAGATCCTATGACCCCAAGATTCATACTCTTTCTGCTACCCCACCCCAACTCTACAGAAGAATCCAATTTTGTTTTCAAAGAAACAAAGGAAAATCCCTGTGAATGGGAGTGTCATCAGGTTAGATACATTGACCAGACCTTAAACAAATCAGCAATGGATAAGCGAGGCCTTAATTTAAATTTATACCACAACATTGTTGCTGTGAGTTCAGATGCCAGCTGCTCATGCTGCCACCATGTACATCATCCCACCTGCACAGGTGAGAGTGACAGAGTTTTACAAAAAGAACCCTTTGTGGAGCAGACCATTTCGTACTTAAGAATAAGTTACCCAGAATCTAAGTTTTTTTGTGTTTGTTTGTTTTTTTCTTTGAGACAGAGTCTTACTCTGTTGCCCTGGGTAGAATGCCATGGCGTTATAGCTCACAGCAACCTCACACTTTTGGGCTTAAGCGATCCTCTTGCTTCAGCTTCCCAAGTAGCTGAGACTATAAGGTACCCATCACAGAGCCCGGCTAGTTTTTCTAATTTTGGTAGAGACAGGGTCTCACTCTTGCTCAGGTTGGTCTTGAACTCCTGAGCTCAAGGGATTCACTGGCCTCCACCTCCCAGAGTGCTAGAATTATAGGTGTGAACCACCTTGACTGGCCTGAGTTAAGTTTTTTGCCTCAGTTGTCTCGGCCTGGCCCCCACCTCTTCCCCAACCTCCCTCGCTCCCTCCCGTGTGCCCTGCAGAGACCAGGGAGAGCTCTGGTCCTGGGTTCCAAGGGCCAGGTCTAGTTTTGTCACCAATTAGCTGTATGAGGTTGACCAAAAATTCAGGAAATTAAATTTTTATCCAGAAGAGGTTGAACAATTTAATAAATCATCCCTGGGCTGATTTGGGAAATAGAAATATTGAATCCAGTGACTTCTGGGAGGCTTATTTAGCCCCAGGACCAGCATTTGTCATCATTCCCTTATTGGACTGGTTGGGGCCAGGCTCTGCACCACATGTCTGGGAGACCGAGGCCACTGCCGCCTGTCACGGGCTCCAAGGAGCTGGCAGCCTACACTGTGGTGCAGTTCTGCATGATGGGTATCCTTCTGGAGGTGAGTGGGCATTGTGCTGACTGTAAGCTCAGAGTTCTTTTTTTTTGGAGACATAATCTCAGTATGTCACCCTTGGTAGAGTGTTGTGGCGTCACAGCTCACAGTAACCTCAGATTCTTGGGCTTAAGTGATTCTTTTGCCTCAGCCTCCCGAGTAGCTGGGACTACATGCGCACAACATCTGGCTATTTATTGCTTGCAGTTGTCATCATTGTCTAGCAGGCCTGGGCCAGGCTCGAACCCACCACCTTTGGTGTATGTGGCCAGCGCCCTACTCACTGAGCTACAGGCGCTGAGCCAACGCACAGAGTTCTTGTCGGAGCAATCAGAAAGGCATCGTGGAGAAGGAAGCCTCTGAGTGTCAGATGCTAAGAAGGTGAGGAAGGAGTCTGGGGCCTGAGGAAACGGCTTACGCAGAAATGCAGAGAGGGCACGGGCATCGCACAGTGCCACCAGGGCCTGGAAGCGTGCTCAGTGGCTGGAGCAGAGATGGCGTGTGAAGGAGAAGGTGTCCTCAAAGATGGGCAGGGCCCTACACAGAAGGGTTTTAAGCAGAGGAAAGACCCAGGCTGATAGGCGTTTGGAAACATTACAGCAGTGGCAGATGGAGCAGGGAAAACAGGAAGCAAGTCTAGGGGGGAGAAAGAATGATCAGAAAACCATCCCTGCAGCCCAGCAGGGCATCCTGAGGGCCTCAATGAGGCAGTAGCAGAAGGGAGGGGAGGGAAGGCAGAGAAGAAATTCTCTGGTCTACAGAGGAAGAATGTCTAGGGACAGACCATGTAGAAGGTCAAATAAGACAAGGCCCAGGTCTGACATGGGTGCCTAGGTGGAGGCACATTCCAACAGAAGGAGGAATGGGCATCAGCCCGGTGTGTGCTGTACTCTGAGTGGAGGGGAATTCCGCTAGTTCAGAAAACTTGTATTGCTCTAATGGTAATCCCTTAGCAGGCCAGCAAAAACACTTCCTGGGAAACAACTAGCTTATTCCTAGAGCCCTAAGGTAAGGGGGATACTATGTTTGAACCACTTTCTAAAGCATCACAGGGCTTAGGGTCCCAAGGAAGGACAAAAAGGGCAGGGAAGAAGGAAAATATGACAGAAAGGAATCTCTGAAAAAACAGAAAGAGGAAGGATGACCCCACTGGAGGAGTATGGGTGCCGGTGCTCCCTCCCCCAGCCCAGCCTGGTGAGGGTGTGGACAACAGAAATACCCTGCAGAAGCTGAGAGCATGCCAGAGGCAAGTGACTCCCGCGCTGTCCCCGTGAGGCAGCCACCTTGGCTGCAGCAAGTCAGTGACAACTGTGTGGGGTGTTAAGCCTGGGAGAGGGACTTCAGGTGTTCCTCCCCTTCCCACACCCCCACCCCAATTCTCCAGATTTTTCTAGGAGCCCCTAGAGCAGGGGTGGCGAACACGCGGCTAGAGCCGCATGCGGCTCCCGGCCAAAATGAATTTCGGCTCTTTGCCTCTTATCATTATTTTGTATACTGTGGCTCTTTGCCAAGTTTGGATTTTGTTATGCTGCTTCTGAG
>CAUYPK010170117.1:0-26385 GCA_963574355.1 Loris lydekkerianus
TTGGAAAGATGTTTGGAGAACACTTAGAGATCTAAAAGTAGACCTGTCATTTAATCCTATAATTCCTTTACTAGGTTTATACCCAGAAGACCAAAAATCACATTATAACAACGATATTTGTACCAGAATGTTTATTGCAGCCCTATTCCTAATTGCTAAGTCATGGAAGAAGCCCAAGTGCCCATCGATCCACAAATGGATTAATAAATTGTGGTATATGTACACCATGGAATATTATGCAGCCTTAAAGAAAGATGGAGACTTTGCCTCTTTCATGTTTACATGGATGGAGCTGGAACATATTTTTCTTAGCAAAGTATCTCAGTAATGGAAGAAAAAGTATCCAATGTACTCAGCCCTACTATGAAACTGATTTATGGCTTTCATATGAAAGCTATAACCCAGGTACAACCTAAGAATAGGGGTAAGGGGGAAAGGGAGAGGAAGGGAGAGGGGAGGATGGGTGGAGGCAGGGTGATTGGTGGGACCACACCTGTGGTGCATCTTACAAGTGTACGTGTGAACCTTACTAAATGTAGAATATAAATGTCTTAACACAATAACTAAGAAAATGCCAGGAAGGCTATGTTAAGCAGTGTGATGAAAATATTTCAAATTATATATAAAACCCCATGATTGCATTAATGTACACAGCTATGATTTAATTAAAAAAAAAAAAGAAGAAGGAAGAAAAGAAAACTCATATGAAACAAAGTAAAAAAAAAGAAAAGAAAAGAAAAGAAAATTCTAAAATGACCCTAAACTTAGCCCATGTTTGTGGTCCCTGTAGTTTCAGCCTCAGGCAAAGAATTCGGCTGTGTGCTCCCTACTCAAGGACAACGGGCCCATAAACTTTCAGGCTGCTTTGTTCCTGACCTTGCTGGAGCCCAGAGGGTGTGGCCTGGAAGGGGCAGCCTGTTTGTGCCTAAAGGTGGGAGTCTGACTTCTGAGCTCACCCAGGCCTAGAGTCCCTGTGCAGCCCTGAGTCGGGGAACCCTGTATTATGATGACAGGGAAATTTATTTATATTTTTGTCTTTTCTTTACAAAGAAATTTAAAAGAAACTTTGCCACAAACACACACTATTTTTACAGAGGGGTCAGCCAGGAGTAGAAGAGTCTACTACCTTTGTGCCCTGTCCCTTGGATTGCAGCACTTTCTCTGTTAGTTGGCCAACAGAAACCCAGGCAGAGGAAAAATCATGATATTCAGTTCTGAAACAAAGTGGCAGAATTTGCAGTACGTAAGATGGGGCTTGGGACTGGGATTTTGTTATCCTGAGGAGTAAATGTCCCCAAGGAAATGATGGTAGGATGAAATGTTGGAATCAGTGGTGCCTACTGAAGGAAAAAATAATCTAGATTGTGAGAGGTGCTGGCGTAGAACCTGGTAAGGGTCCACAAGAAAGGAGAGGAGGCCAGTCCAGGGGTAAGGAAAGGCTTTAATAGAGGAGAGGAGGGGAATGGGAATTGACGATGTGTCAGCTTAGCACCCACAGCTGCAAAAGGATTTATTAGCTTTGTCAGTACATCTGGAATAGGGCTGTGAGCTCGGGAATACCGCCTGGGGCTCTTACTGCTGTCAGGATTATGGGAGGACCCTTCGTGCTGCCCAGAAAGTAGGAAGGGTGTTTCCAGGAACTCTGGCCTTGAGGCACGCAGGAGAGGATAGCTGGTTTCTGACCTGATTTTCTAAAATTACTGTACTCTCGTCAGGGTTATGATAATTCCTTTCCTACAGATTACAAAGGGAGTAAGAGGATTCTGGAGATTTTTACAACCAAGTAATAAGACACCATCTTTGTCTCGGATGTGGCATAGTTTTTTTCTCTTAAATGCAACAAGGAAACAAAAGCTAAAGAAAATCATAGACCCTGATCCTTCAGTGCTTAGGGACACTTAATATGGATACGTTCCCTTCTCCTTACCCTACTCTAAAGCTAAAATATGCAGCCCATAGAAAGGGTTACAGAACTATAGAAAGGAATTGGAAATATCCATCTTTTTCTTAATTGTAGTAACACAAGCATATAGTGTAAGATTTAAAGTACAATTGTTACCAGATGAAGAGGGTCTGCCTGCTTTTCCCTGTCAGTTAATATGCAGAGATGGGGACAGGGCCACCAAACTTTGTCAGAAGGCCAGGATTTTGGAGAACAGTGAGAGTAGCTTCTCCAAGACTGTTTTGTTCTTCCGTTTCCAAAATCACAGCTCCATACATAAAAGTTTAAAGTAAAGATCACATTAACCCTTATTTTAAATAGTAATCAGCCTAACTTAGTGACCTACTACAACATTCCAATTCAAAATCTAAATCAATTCACCTACACTACTCAAGATAGGTATCTATAGGGTGGGAACTAAAGTTACGAAAGAGTAAGAATGGGAGTTGGGGTGACGGCCAGGCAGGACCTAAACCGACCAGACCAACTGTCCTGTCGGCCCTTGCCTGACTGACTCCATCTCATTCTCACCACACGTGATTTCACAAGAGTCCCCTGTCTGAGTGTACCTGACCCTTATAGCCACTCCGCAGAATAAAAACTTTTAATAATCTCTCCTTTTAATTCCTATGCTTACTTCTATATCTCTGAAAGAGAGAGGATACCTGGAAAGGGTGAGTTATCTAGGAGAACAGGCCTTCTCAAGGAGACGGCGAGGATACACCTGCAGGGTTCTCTCCATGGTGACTCAGCTCTTAGGAATTTATAGACTTCACTTCCTGGGACTTGGAAATTTCCACTTCTGTGAAATCCTGTAGTTCTGATGAGGCTGTAACAGCTTCTCTGGCTTGATTCAAACTGACCAATGAGAAAGGTACCAACCAAGCCAGTCGGGAGCATGTCCATTCTGAATTCTTCTATACCATTTGCTCCACCAGCTGGATAAAAGCCTTTTTTCTCTTAAATGTGGTGTTTGGGTGTTTGTTCTCTCCACTAGCTTCATTTTCCTGCAACAGTTCTGCTTCCCTGACCAGGAAGCAAAACCACGGGAGAAGAGAACAGGCTCAGATGCACTTGGTAGGTGCCACCAACCCTCGGGACACCCGTGTTGAGGAGCCCTGATCAGCCTGGGTGATGTGAATCACTGAGCTCACCAGGGATGGGTTTCCCATTGACTGGGAGGAGAAAGGACACCCTGGCAGGTGTTCAAGGAGTCAAACCCCAGGAGGAACTGGCATCCAGGAACTGGCACCTGCACTGGGAGACATCTAAGGCAAGGGAGGATTGATCTGGGGTTCCCACTATTTGAGTGGAAGTGGGGTCCAATCAACCCCTAGGCCTTAAATCACTAGCAGGACTGGTGAGAGGTGTATGAGAGGGTGTGGGTGTGGTGTGCCTGGGCTGGACACTGAATGTGGGGTTAGACTTCCCCTCACAGGGCCTAGGGGAGTGTTGGTTCACCTCCTATGGCTAAGCGGCAGTTAGAGTGGGGAACCGAGGCTGCCCAGGTTAGGAAATGGGTTGGAATTGTGTGCATGTGAATGCATGTGGATGCTTGGAGACTGACTGAGATGGGTGATAATAGATGGCGTTTCGCGCCCTCCCCCTTCACAGGGTGAAACGATTGTGTGAACGGCTCATCTGTATCCCGAATTTGCACCTCATCTGTGACCCCATTCTTACCCCATCTGTAAGGTGTTTATAGTTTGTCTGAGGGAAGGAAATGGGCAACATACGGGGCGAGCCCACCTGGTTGGGAACTGTGCTGAAGCATTTAAAAAGGGCTCATAGGGCAGTGCCTGTGGCTCAAAGGAGTAGGGCGCCAGCCCCATATGCCAGAGGTGGCAGGTTCAAGCCCAGCCCTGGCCAAAAACTGCAAAAAAAAAGGGGGGAGGGGCTTACGGGAGACTATGTGCTAACTATGTCTCGGGGAAGACTAAGAACTTTGTGTGAACAGAATTAACTCAAATTCCTTATTGTTCAAGTGATCGTAGTATCACTTAATTTTTTTTTTTTTTTTTTGAGACCAAGTCTCACTATGTCGCCCTTGGTACAGTGCTGTGGCATCACAGCTCACAACAACCTCAAACTCTTGGACTTAAGCAATTCTCTTGCCTCAGCCTCCTGAGTAGCTCGGACTACAGGCCACAATGCCCAGCTATTTTTATATTTATTTATTTATTAATTTTTTAGAGACAGAGTCTTACTTTGTCACCCTCGGTAGAGTGCCGTGGCATCACAGCTCACAGCAACCTCCAGCTCTTTGGCTTAGGTGATTCTCTTGTCTCAGCCTCCCAAGTAGCTGGGACTACAGGTACCCACCACAACACCCAGCTATTTTGTTGTTGCAGTTTGGCTGGGACTGGGTTCGAACCCACCACCCTCAGTATATGGGGCTGGCGCCCTACTCACTGAGCCACAGGCACTGAACCTGGAACATCATTTTCTTTCTCAGGCAATACCAGCCTTAGTCAGGGTGACCAAAAACTATGAGCAAAAATAATTACAGCAAGAGAAACATTCCTTAGTCTCCAAATTCCAGCAGCTTAATATCGTAAGTGGAGGTGCTGCTTCCTGTCCAGCCTGCAGGGTAGACAACTCACACCGCTGCCTGCTGCAGTCCCGGGGCCAGTTCTGCTCTCTGGGCCTAAATTGCTGCTCGCCTTGCTCTAGAGACTGTCACTTCTCCCTGGCACTACTCACACCATCCCAAGTACTCATACTTCCCATTTCACTGCTGCCCCAGGGACTCGGGCAGCCATGGATTCATATACCTCAGAGCTATAGCGTGAGTCTGCTCAAACTGCTCTGAGAGTATAGCGTAGATGGGGAGGTTTAGAAACACCAGGCATTGATTTCTCACAGTTCTGGAGACTGGGACATCTGGGAACGAGGCTCTGACAGATCCAGTGTCTGGCAAGGTCTCTCTTCCTTCTTCATAGATGGCTGTCTTTGTTTTTTTTTTCTTTTCTTTTTTTTCATGGGTTAATATAAGGGTATTGAGAGGATTAGGTTTGAGGTTGCTGTGGTGCCGCACACTCTACCGAGGGCAACATTATTTGCATTTGTAAGGTAAAGTCCAAAGTCTGAATTGTAGTTTGAGTCCTTCACCCAGGAAGTGTACATGGTTTCATCCTCACAAGATGGAAGGGGTACAGGACCTCCCTAGAGTCTCTGCTACAAGGCCACCAAGCCCAGTCATGAGGCCTCTGTCCTCATGACCTATTCACCCTCCAAAGGGCCTACATCCTAACACCACCACATTGAGAGTTAGCATTTCAACATGCGAAGTTTGGAAGGAAACATTCATTCCGCTGCATACAGATTCAGGTGCCAATTTCAGTGACTAAATTTTAAAACATTTATTGGTTTAATAATTATCATTGTATCCCAGAGATGGCCTTGACATCTTAGATTTTTATAGACTCTGGTGTTAAAATGCCTTTTAGTCTCTTAACTCTTTTATTTTTCAGATTTTTTTTTTTAATTATTGTTTATTAAATCAGAACTTTGTACATTGATACATTTATGGGGTTCAGGGTACTGCTTTGATATACAATGTGAAATGTATATCATTTGATCGAACTAATAACACATCCATCACACTTATACTCATTTCTTAGTATTAACTCTTGAATGTGAGCCTTCTTGTGTCAAAAATGCTAATTCTCACCACCCTCTCCTCTTAGAATTAATTTGCAGTTCTGAGCTGGGCCCAGCATTCTTATTTGTGACACAAGCCGAGGGTGCCTCTGATGGAGGAGGCCTAGGCCCAGCACATTAATCATCACGGTTATCACTGTTTACCTGTGGTCAACATCAGAGCAGTGCCTACAAGTCACCTGAGCTTCCACCTGATTCAGATATTTATTCATAATGATACACTGAGAGGTTATTTTTAAATTTACATTTTGAAATTATAACAAAATAACATGTCATGGTTAATAAATAAAATCATATCTTGCTGAGAACTTATAACAAAACCAACAGTCCCTTCATCTCTTTCCTCAGCTCCTGGCCCAGTCTAACCTAGGGGACACCACTTTTAATCATTTTTAATTCTTAGGGTGCTCATTTATTTACGAAAGTTATGTTACCTGCTGCTGATTACCTATTTTCAGACACTACCATCCCCTTCTAACAACAGACATAGTATCCAATCCATTCACTTAGTGCACTAGTGCTGCTCTCCTATTTTTATTCCCTTGACATCATTTCTTTTACTATGTCTTCTACCTTAAAAACATCTACTTAGGGCTCGGCGCCTGTGGCTCAAGCAGCTAAGGCGCCAGCCACATACACCTGAGCTGGTGGGTTCAAATCCAGCCCGGGACCGCCAAACAACGACAGCTGCAACTAAAACATAGCCAGGTGGCGGCACCTGTGGCTCAGTGCCAGCCCCAAATAACGAGGGTGGAGGGTTCAAACCAAGCCCCTGCAAAACTGCAACAAAAAATAGCTGGGCATTGTGGCGGGCGCCTATAGTTCCAGCTACTTGGGAGGCTGAGGCAAGAGAATCGCTTAAGCCCAAGAGCTGGAGGTTACTGTGAGCTGTGATGCCATGGCACTATTCTGTGGGTGAGAAAGTGAGAATCTCTCTCTTAAAAAAAAAAAAAAAAAAAAAGCTGGGCATTGTGGCAGGCACCTGTAGTCCCACCTACTTGGGAGGCTGAAACTGGAGAATCGCTTGAGCCCAGGAGTTGGAGGCTGCTGTGAGCTGTGATGCCATAGCACTCTACCCAGGGCAACAGCTTGAGGCTCTGTCTCAAAAAAAAAAAAAGATCTACTTAGACCAACAATTCCGGTTTTGTTGAGCAGTCTCTCTAGATGCCCTACTTTGTATGATAATAGCATTCACCACGCCCCCACCTCTTCCCTTTCTGCCTTCCAATCTGTGTAGGCTCTGAAGGTCAATGTCATTTTTATTATTTATAATAAAATTAAATTTCTAATTAAATTTGAAGGATTCTTCAACCTAGGACTTTATAAATATAGACAATAAAAGGGACTTAACGACAAAGATTACTATGAAAGGGGAATTGTGTAGTTTGCAGTTCAGGTATAATAATTCTATGCAATAAATTATGCATAGCATATATTAATGTACTTAAATGGTATCTCTTAAATTAGCTCTCAGTCTTTGTTCATTTAGAAGCAGTAAAGATTTCAGCTAGATCTTCATGCTTTCCTGGTGGCTCAGATTGTATCGATCGTCTTCCCAGTTTGTGCCTCATGTATATATGTAGTGAATGCCTGCTGCTTTTTGTAGCTGAACGTGTTTTTTTTTTTTTTTTTTAATAGAGACAGAGTCTCACTTTATGGCCCTTTGGTAGAGTGCCGTGGCATCACACAGCTCACAGCAACCTCCAGCTCCTGGGTTTAAGTGATTCTCCTGCCTCAGCCTCCCGAGTAGCTGGGACTACAGGCGCCTGCCACAATGCCTGGCTATTTTTTTGTTGCAGTTTGGCTGGGGCTGGGCTTGAACCCGCCACCCTTGGCATATGGGGCTGGCGCCCTACTCACTGAGCCACAAGCGCCGCCCTGAACGTTGTTAAAGAAAAAATTTTATTCAGTGATACTTGTTAAAACCCGGTTAGGGAGATTTTATTCAGGACTATCTTAATGCGATGCAGGAAGAGGGATTAGACTCGACGCTAAATACAACATGAGCAAGTGGCAATTTATAGCCAAGGAGCCGGGTGGGGGCCAGTGAATGGGAAATTACTCAAAGAAACCATCAGGGGTAAGGAGGGCTTGGGGCTAAATTGACCTACTGGGATTCTTACTCAAGACAGGCCAGGTGAGCAGACATCCCCTGGGGGAGGGCAGAGGGTGAAGAACCCGATCAGATATAGAGCAGAGATCAAACCTGATCAGGAGAATCAGATATCAAGGGCAAGAGGTTCTTTGCTAAAACTGGATTTTAAAAGGAAGTGTACAGATGAGCCTAGAAGAGGTTTCATAAGCCTGACTAAAGTTTGACCAAGCAAGCAATTTTTGTCAACAGTGCTATCTGAGACACCCAAGTAGAAGAACCTTTGGGTGGGTCAAAGGTTCAGGGCAGCTGGCATAGCAAATTTCTAAATTGCTATGGCTACAAGGAAAACCACACTCTCGCTAAGCTCTCTAATGGTGGGAGCTATCAGGCAAATAGCTCCTAACTCTGATTTACAACCCAGACCACTACAACTCTCATAGACAGAGGATCAGCCTTACAAACATTGTCTCCTGGTAAGGAACCACATGTGTTAAGCCACTTTCAGGTAGAGTATGGAGCAGGGATTTTCTTTTTTTTTATTTTGTTTTTGAGACAGAGTCTCATGTTGTTGTCCTCTGGAGAGTGCCATGGCATCTTAGCTCACAGCAACCTCAAACTCTTGGGCTCCAGCGATTCCCTTGCCTGCCAGATTGCTGAGATTATAAGCATGAACCACCACATCTGGTCCTAGAGTAGTGATTTTCAACTGGTGTGTTATGGTAGGGTCTTAGGTGTGCTGGGCAAATTTTTATTCTTTGTTTTTTTTTTTAAGACAGAGTCTTACTTTGTTGCCCTTGGTAGAATGCGGTGGTGTCAGAGCTCACAGCAACCTCCAGCTCTTGGGCTTAGGCGATTCTCTGGCCTTAGCCTCCTGAATAGCTGGGACTACAGGCACCCGCCACAACACCTGGCTTTTTTTTGTTGCAGTTTGGCCAGGGCTGGGTTCGAACCTGCCACCTTCAGTATATGGGGTTGGCGCCCTACTCAGCCACAGGAGCTGGTCCAATTCTTTTTCTTTTTTTTTTTTTTTTGGCTGGGCCCAGGTTTGAACCTGCCACCTCCGGTATATGGGGCCAGCGCCCTACTCCTTGAGCCACAGGTGCTTCCCAACCCTGCAAATTTTTAAAGCTCATTAAGTAAATTATTTTTTGGAAGAAGTTTGAAGCACAGTAAATATATTCTTTTTTTCACCATTTTTTTTTTTTTTTTTTTTAGAGACAGAGTCTTACTTTATCACCCGCCAGTAGAGTGATGTTGCTTCACAGTTCACAGCAACCTCCAGCTCTTGGGCTTAGACAATTCTTTTGCCTCAGCCTCCCAAGTAGATGGGAGCCCGCCACAGCTATTTTTTTGTTGCAGTTTGGCCGGGGCTGGGTTTGAACCTGCCACCCTCAGTATATGAGGCTGGCACGCTATCCACTGAGCCACAGGTACCACCCTCACCTTTTTTCTAGATCAACATAAATTAAGTGTGCCACAGAGGTTTAACTGAAGGTTCAAGTGTGCCATGAAAAAAAGGGTTGAGAAACACTGTTACAGAGGCTGCACACAAAGTTGGTGTCCTATAATTCACCTTTTCACATAAAGAGCCAGATTCCACCTCATTTTAATGCTGCAACACTACCCCAAAGTGACCATGGGGTGTATGATACACACACATTTACTCATAGTGCAAATGCTTGGCTCCCCTTGATAATAATATTTCCCCTCCAGAAACCTGCCGAGTATGTGTCAGGCCCTACGAGGCATGAAACCCAATCTACCTTCCTTCTGAAGAACAAGCAACTCCAGCAGGTGCCAGAAACTTTGTCTTCATGGTTTCCTTTCTGCTATTAGCCACTCTGGTGGTTTTTGGAGACAAACTCAAGTGTTTGTCAGTCTCTGCACCTCTAATGTCTCCACACTTCAGTTTCTGTTAATAGATTCAATTTGCTCTTTTTTTTTTTTGAGACAGACTTACATTATGTCACCCTCTGTAGAGTGCTGTGACATCACAGCTCACAGCAACCTCAAATTCTTGGGCTTAAGCAATTCTCTTGCCTCAGCCTCCCGAGTAGCTGGTGCTACAGGTGCCTGCCACAATGCCCGGCTATTTTTGTAGTTGTCATGTTGTTTGGCAGGCCCAGGCTGGGTTCAAACCCACCAGCCCCAGTGTACGGCTGGCGCCTAAGCCGCTGAGCTACAGGCGCTAAGGCAGATTCAAGTTGCTCTTAAGAACGTATTCCTTCTTGGCTTGGTGCCTGTAGCAAGTGATTATGGAGCCAGCCACATACACTGGGGTGGCGGGTTAGAACCCAGCCCAGGCCTGCTAAACAAGGACAATTGCAACAAGCAAAAATAGCCAGTGTTGTGGCAGGTACCTGTAGTCTCAGGTACTCAGGAAGCTGAGGTGAGAAAAACCACTTAAACCAGCGGTTCTCAACCTGTGGGTCACCTTTCAGGGTTGAATGACCCTTTCACAGGGGTCGCCTAAAACCATCTCATACACCCCACTCAAATACAGGTATATGAAAATAATTTTATGGTTGGGGGTCACTACAACATGAGGAACTGTATTAAAGGGTCGTGGCATGGGGAAGGTTGAGAACCACTGGCTTAAGCCCAAGAGTTTGATGTTGCTGTGAGCTGTGACGCCATAGCACTCTACCAAGGGCGACATAGTGAGACTCCGTCTCAAAAAAAAAAAGAAAAAGTATTCCTTCTATAATAGGGTAAATAAAATACCTGATTTTGGTTTCGTATGACCCAGGAAGGCTTCTTTTTTCTCAGTGTGTGTATATGCCTTCCTGACTTTTCATATTTAGAATTCTGGTAGATATTCCACCTATTACATGACATACAGTTTACACGTTGCTATCCTACCATCCCCTCTTCTCAACTGAAACATCAGCTCCTCAAACTCTCCTTCTTGCTCCAACACACGTCACTCCCCATCCCAGGCCTCCGTTCTATTTCTTCACAGCTGTCATCCCTCTGTGAAGTGAAGCCACGTGTGTTTGTGATTCTCACCTCTCTAGAATCAGCTCCCTCCGACCAGGCCCTTTGTTCCTCTCTGTCTCCCTCTCCCCCAGTCCTGTATTTTGAAAGGCAAAGCAGTGATTGGCACGGAGAAGCTTAGTGCAGATAACTAAATAAGAAACAAAATCTCCCTTCTTCCTGGTACAGAACCAGGCTGTTTCCCAGCAGCCTACACAGTGGTTTGGCCAAATAACTAAATGTTCATCATTGAAATGTGAGCCATGTGAGCAGTGGTGATTTACACCCTTCAGGGCTAAGGCCTTACGACAAAGTCTGTGTATGCCCCAGGCCCCCTTCCCTTTCTCCCAGTGACCTTCCATCAGCCAGGGAGGAATGTCCCTGGGAATGTGTGTTCCTGAAGATGAGTACCGATGGCCTCCTGGAGCACAGCTGCCTCACTGGCAAAGATCGCCAACAGCTTGCAGACACTACATAAAGAGAAGCAGGTTTTTTGTTTGCCTTTGCATTCCAGGCATCCTCAAACTTTTTAAACAGGGGGCCAGTTCACCATCCCTCAGATGTTGGAGGGCCGGACTATAGTTAAGAAAAGAAAAAAAAAAAAAAAAAAAAAAACTATGAAGAAATTCTCATGCACACTGCACATATCTTATTTTGAAGTGAAAAAACAAAACGGGAACAAACACAATCACACCACCTCATGTGGCCCGTGGGCCGCAGTTTGCGGACCCTTGATGTAAAGTCTCCATCTTTTTATGGCTGAATAGTACTCTATGATATAGAGTACTATTATATATATGATATATATATATACATATGCCACATGGGTTGATGAGCACTTGTGTTGATTTCACATCTTGGCAATTGTGAATTGAGCTGCAATAAACATTTTGGTGCAAATGTTCTCATGATAAAATGATTTTTTTTTCCTTCTGGGTAGATGCCTGGTAAGTGTGGGATCAAATAGAAGAATTACTTTCAGTTCTTTGAGGATTCTCCTTCTTTCTCTTCATAGAGGATATATTAGTTTGCATTTCCACCGACAGTGTAAAAGTATTCTTTTCTCTTTACATCTATGCCAGCATCTGCAGCTTTGGGACTTTTCCATGTGGGCTGTTCTCACTGGGGCTATCTCAGGGTGGTTTTGATTTGCGTGTCTCTGATGATTAGGGACAATGAGCATTTTTTTCATATGTTTGTTAGCCATTTATCTAGTCTTCCTCAGGGAAAGTTCTGATCATATCTCTTGCCTACTTATAAATAAGATTGTTTGCTCTTTTTTGATTAGTTTGAGTTTTCTTTTTCTTTTCTTTTTTTTTTTTGAGACAGAGTCTCAGTTGGTCACTCTCAGTAAAGTTCTGTGGTGTCTTAGCTCATAACAATTTCAAACTCTTGGGCTTAAAGTGATCTTCTTGCCTGAGCCTCCCAAGTAGCTTGAACTACAGGTGTCCACCACAAGGACTGGATATTTTATAGAGATGGGGGTCTCGCTCTGGCTCAGGCCAGTCTTGAACTCATGAGAATAGCTTGAATTTCTCTCTGAAGCATACAGGCTGTCTGCATAAAGAAATACAAGCCGGCTCGGCACCTTTGGCTCAAGCGGCTAAGGCGCCAGCCACATACACCTGAGCTGACGGGTTCGAGTCCAGCCCTGGCCCACCAAACGACAATGACAGCTGCAACCAAAAAATAGCCAGGTGTTGTGGCAGGCACCTGTAGTCCCAGCTACTTGGGAGGTGGAGGCAGGAGAATCGTTGAAGGTTGCTGTGAGCTGTGATGCCATAGCACTCTACCCAGGGCGACAGTTTGAGACTTGGTCTAAAAAAAAAAAAACAAGAAAGAAATACAAGCCAACTGTAGATTGCCTTCAAGAAACACACTTAACCTCAAAGGACAAAGCCAGACTCAGAGTGAAAGGGTGGGAAACAGTATTGAGGCCAATGGAAATCGGAAGAAAGCAGGGATTCCAATTTTATTTTCAGATACGATTGGATTTAAACCAACAGAAATGGCCACTATCTATTGGTTGAGGGAACAGACACTTCATTCCTGAGTCTCTATACACCCAACTTAAATGGTCCCAGAGCCTGCTCAGGCTGGTTCAAGCTCCTGAGTTCACGTGATCCTCTCCTCTGGGCCTCCCAGAATGTGAGGATAACAGGTGTGAGCCACTGCACTCTGCTGTGAACACCTTTCTAACAAGCTCACAGGACTATGGAAGGCAGAACCACCATGTGTGTTTTTTAGTGTCAATACATCTGTGGCTGCAAGAGCAGAGGAATTTTATTGTTTTACTACTGAACTATTTAATATTTTCACACCATAACATCCTCCAGGGAGAGCATAATATATTGCATTCTCCTGTCAAGATTTATGAAAAAATGTTACTCAGGACTAGGTCAAAAGATATTTGAGTATTTGAGTAACAAGGTCTACCTTGTCCATTGACAAAGATTCTTCACGTGGCTAAATTTTAGTTAGGCTTCTGAAACTTCTTAAAGACCCATCAATGTACTTCCTTATAAAATCCAGTTGCAGCAAAGATACTCTGCTAAGTCAGTTTAGCAAGAACCCCCCCACACACAATATCTGATCACCCTGGATACCTAATCAGGTTCCTTACTCTTCACCATCCCTCAGGTGATATCTGATCACCCTCACCTGTCTTCAGCAAGAATCCTGTGAAGTCAGTTTAGCCAGAATTCCTCCTTACTCCTGATGTTGTCTCTCAGTAATTTCTCATCCACTGATTTACAGTTTTTTCTTGGCTATAAATTCCCACTTGGTGGTGTATTCAGAGTTGGACCCATCTATGTCCCCCACTGCAAGACCCCATTGCATTGATCCCTGTACTTAAGATGATGGTTCTGAATAAAGTCTTCTTTACTGTTCTTTAGCAAGTATCATTGAATGTTTTTTCTTCAAAAATGTCTCAAATCAGGGGCGGCGCTTGTGGCTCAGTGAGTAGGGTGCCAGCCCCATATACCAAGGTTGGCAGGTTTGAACCCAGCCCTGGACAAATTGCAACAACAAAAAAGAAGTGGCTGGGTGTTGTGGCGGGCGGGAGGCTGAGGCAAGAGAATTGCCTAAGCCCAAGAGCTGGAGGTTGCTGTGAACTGTGATGCCATGGCACTCTACCAAGGGTGACAAAGTGAAACTCTGTCTCTCTAAAAAAAAAAAGTCTCAAATCCACCTTCCCTTTTCCAAGAATTGAGCCCACTATCTTTCTCTTGTTTGAGGACAAGTACTTGCCTATTTGAGGCACATGGCAAACATTTGAGATGGTTTCCGTACTGTCTTCTTATGGGAGTCTTAATCCCCAGTTCTAAGTAGACTTTGTGCATTTCTCTGGTATCAAAGCCCTGTTCTTCAGGAATCCCTCAGAGTCTCTTTCTAAGAGGATCCTGGTTGCCCAACCTGGCCTGTGAAAATCCCTATACAAATACAAATTAGAGACCCTAATTAAGTTGGGAAGGGGTGGGATAGATAAGGCCCTATTATTTAACATTTTGCACTCTGAATTAAGTGAACTACATAAAATAATTTGTTCTTTCTCACAACGATAAATTTAAAGTTGAACCACAGGTCTTGTAAGTCTTGCTGAAATAAAGCAAAAGATAGATACGTAACTTTTGTTTATGTACTTTTTGCAGGGAACTCAAAAGAGTAAGAACTGTAAAATATGCATTAAATTTTATTAGACTGTCAACATAGATGGAACTAGAAGGCATTTCACTGAGTAAAATAAGCCAGATACAGAAAGACAAATGCAATATTGTCTCACTTATATGCTGAATCTAAAATAGCCAAACTTAGAGAGTAGAATGGTGGTTGCCAAGGGCAGGGTGGGGAGGGAAATGGGGAGTTGACGTTTAAAGAGCACAAAGTTGCAGTTATAAAAGATGAGAAAGTTCCAGAGATCTGATGTACCACAAGGTCACTATAGTTGTCAACAGAAAAGAAGACAAACTGTAAAATAATTTTTTTTTTTTTTTTGAGACAGATCAAGCTATCGCCCTGGGTAGAGTGTGGTGGCGTCGCAGCTCACAGCAACCTCAAACTCCTGGGCTTAAGTGATTCTCTTGCCTCAGCCTCCCAAGTACCTGGGACTACAGGTGCCCGCCACAACACTGGCTATTTTTGTAGTTGTCATGTTGTTTGGCAGGCATTAATAGCATTAAATCCAAACCCTGCCTTTCTTATTCCGAGACATTAAGGGGAGAACTTTATCTCTTTTGTGACAGAAATAGAGAGAATACCTGGAAAAAGTAAGGTTTGAGAAAACAGAGGTCTTCTCAAGGAGACCCCAAGGATACACACCTGTGAGGTCCTCCCTGTGGTGACTCAGCGTTAGGAATTTGTAGACCCAGCTTCCTCGGACCAGAAAACTAACTCTCGGTTCAGCCTCTGTGAAAGCCTGTGGTTCTATAAGAGCTGGAGCCCGCTTCAGTTGATTCAAACTGACCAGTGAGAACGGTATCTGTGGGCTGGAACTTTTTGACTGGAAGGAAAAAAGGAAAGATCAAGCCAGTTGGGGAGCAGAACCATTTTGAATTCTTCTATGCTGTTCGCTCCGTCTGCTAAATAAAAGCTCTTTTCCTCTTAAAAACGGTGTTTGGGTGTTTGTTCTCTCCATTGGACCTTGTCTTCCTGCAACAATACAACGAAGTCCCAATCACACAAAAGTGCTGGAGCAAAATGCAAAGACCAAGGAACATCTCATGCTTTTGTCTCCTCCCCAGTTTGGAGTGTGTCTTATTGTTTGGAACAGTGGTGTTGCCAGAATTTCTTTTTGCACTGGGTCTTTGGCTCAGAGGTTTGAAGAGTGAACTCATGGACCACACAGATCAGTGATAGGACTGAATTTATTAGACAGAAAGGACTACAGAGGAGTGAGAGCAACAGGACCTCTGGCAGCAGAGGGCGAGACCGTGGGGAGGGGGGACCCCTGTGATTCTTTCATCTAGGAGGTTCATGCAACACTTGCAAACATGGAGGTCTTGGGAGTAAAAATCACAGTTGGCCAGGAGCTGGCAGACAGAAAACATCTTCCTGATGTTGATTAGCAAATGAGTGTATTAACAAATGAATGCAGTCCCTCTAGCGCTATGGAAAGGAGCAGGTACATGCTCTCCATTTTAAGAGGGGCCTGCCCATGTGAAATACTGGCCAAACTGTTTTTCTCCTATCATGCTTGTATTCAGAAAGTTCAGTTTGGAGGAAAAAGTCTGTTTGCTCAGGCATAGAAAATTTGGGTCCCTATCCAGCCCTGAGTGGAGAAAGCCTGTGTCAGGGGTACCACATAATCCTCATGCCAGCTCATCAAGGCCTGGTTTGCAGAGGTGCAGGAGCCATTGTCATGTGCAGTGTTCTAGGAGCTCAAACTGTGGGGTCAAGGGTGTCTAAGGGCTTCCTGGCACATTTAGGAATTTCTTTTTTTTTTTTTTTAGGAGTCTTAAACTGTCGCCCTGGGTAAAGTGCTGTAGCATCATAGCTCACAGCAGCCTCCAACTCTTGGGTTCAAGGGATTGATCCTTTTGTCTCAGTTTTCTATTTTAGTAGAGACAGGGACGTGCACTTGCTTAGGCTGGTCTTGAACCGGTGAGCTCAGGCAATCTTTTGGCCTCCCAAAGTGCTGGGATTATAGGTGTGAGCCACCACGCCCCACCAAGGAGATTAAATTTTGAATTGGAATATTGTAATAGGTCACTGAATGATGTTGATTATTATTTAAAATAAGGGTTAATGTGATCTTTACTTTGATTTTGGAAATGGAAGAACAGAATAGTCTTGGAGAGGTTACTCTCACTGTTTTCCAGAATCTCAGCCTTCTGACAAAATTTGGTCTATCCCTGTCTCTGCCTATTGGTTGGCAAGGACAGGCAGCTGGACCCTCTTTGTACTGTAACATGTTCTATGAATAGGAACAGATTCTTTTTCTTTTTCTTTTTTTTTTAGACAGAGTCTCACTCTGTTGCCCTCAGTAGAGTGCTGCGATGTCACAGCTCACAGCAACCTCCAGCTCTTGGGCTTAGGTGATTCTCTTGCCTCAGCATCCCAAGTAGCTGGGACTACAGGTGCCTGGCACATGGACTGGCTATTTTTTTTTTGTTGTTGCAGTTTGGCCGGGACTGGGTTCGAACCCACCACCCTCGGTATATGTGGCTGGTGCCCTACTCACTGAGCCACAGGTGCCATCCAGGAACAAATTCTTTTAAATATCATTCAGAAGCCAAAAAAGTGGCAGAAGTTGGGAGTGTGAGAAGCTAAGTTGAAGCAGTACAGAGAATGTATGTATTCTCTTGAGTTCCAAGTCTTCCCCCTACATCCTTCCCCTGTGATTATCTAGTTTAGGTTTTAGTCTGATGTGAGGATGTTTGTCTCTGGAGACTCTGAGGAGGTCATCACACACAGACAATAAGTGTTGTAATATTGATGAGTGCAAGTTACTTTGATGATATCATGTTTTCACAGGCGATTCACTGATGAATCACTGATGATTTCATGCACGATTCTTTAGATAGGTTGTTAACATGAAAATTACCTTGCTGTTGTTTGAAAACTTTTGCATTGTTAGAATGGAGATTATTTTGATGTTACTTCCTATCAGATAAAATTAAAATTTTCTAGGTTGGTTTCTCTGTATTTCATTATAAAAGTGATTTAAATTGTGACTGAGGCAGAATGGAATTGAGAGGATGTGCTGGGTGTTCTCCTGAATCACTGGCGTACTGATAAAGTTCGGTGGCCCTATCCCTGTCTCTGCATATGAGCTGACAGTGACAGGAGGCCAGACCCTCTCTGTCCAGTAACAATGTTAAGAGTCCTTAATCCTCTTACTGTTTTATAAATGACTGAAAAGCAGTTGAGGGGTTCAAGTCATCTTGGTGCATATGCATTTGTCTGGGTGTTAGCATAGCTTCTGTGCAATGAGTAAACTTGTACACTGTAATTTTGTTCAATGTGTTTGCAAAATACCGTGGGAGAAAATCCAACAATGTTTTTAGCCAGTTATATTTAAAAAAAGAAAAAATTCACAACAGATTATGCTATTAAAATAAATATTCTTTTAGCCATAGGATGTCTTTAAATACATGGAAGTGTATTTTTTTGAGTGGATAAATGCATTAGTGTTTGCAGGTAAATTTTATACGAGCCTTAATTTATAATTTTGTCCTTGTATAACAGTATTAAAAAGTGGTTCATGTCTAACAATTTTTTAAAAAACAGTGCCATAAATAAATGTCATATCTCATAGAAATCATAGTTTTCCCAAAGATGAAAATGACGGGAAACAGGGCTGTTGAATTCTAGGAAGTTGTCTTTACCAAAGACAATGGCCTTTTAAATTTTGACATTCTTTTTAAGTCCTGCCTTCTCAGATAAGCTTGTGGGGCAGTGGGTGGTTATCTACAATGAATTTTGGTTGCATCGATGGTATTATAAAAGCTCTGGCCTTTTCAAATAGTCAGGTTTACAGCACTCTACTTGTGTGTCAATTGAAAACAAAAAGGAACATATCCATGACAAAGTATTTTTTCATAAAGAAGTATAATAGCATTTAGTTTTTGTAAATTGTCTTTTGCCTTTGAATATAACAGAACAGAACCTTGAAGGAATTTACAATTAGTAAGATGAAACTGCTACTCCCTGGTTAGGATGATTATTGCATGGAAACAACAGATGGTAGGGCGGGCCTACCACAGACGGGTCCAGAGGAAGGAAACTCAGGGTCACTTTGCAGGGGAGAGAAAAGAGAAGTTGTTACTCTATTTTAAATAAACGGACCGAGGGAGAGGAGAAAAAAATAAGAAAATGCATAGAGGAAGTGATTGGTGACCACAGAACAAATGGCACATGTTCAATGAAATAGCCTGAGGACCAAGCCTGGGAGATCACCAAGGCCGACACTGGTTTTGCTGAGGACGACCTAAGTTGGGAACAACACAACAGGAAGATCCAAGAGTGAACTCGTGGGCCTCATCACAGGTGACAACTTCCGTCTTTCTCACCTGAGCTATTTCCACAGCCTCTTAAGTGGTCCCCCTGCCCTCTGTCTCACTGTAGAGTGCCATGGCAACATAGCTCACAACAACCTCCAACTCTTGGGCTCAAGAGATCCTCTTGCCTCAGTGTGTCTATTTTTAGTACAGATGGGGTCTTGCTTTGCTCAGGCTGGTCTTGAACTCACGAGCTCAAGCAATCCACCCACCCAGGCCTCCCAGAGTGCTAGGATTACAGGCGTGAGCCACTGTGTCCAGCCCCATTGAAACTTCTTAATAATGGTAACCCACAACTCTTCGGAACTGCAAGATCTAGGTAAAATTTGGCAAACCCTGGCAACTTCACAGTCTGTGGAAGACTAATAGCCCTGAAATATTAGTAGGAATTTTGGGGCCTGCTCTGTTTCTCTGCTTCTATTTCTACAAGGGCTGTCTCTGGGTACCACCACGTTATCCCATATGTCAAGCCTGCTTCCTGTGAGTTTCCACAAGAAAATAAAAGTTAAATGATCTTCTCACACAAATAACACATCTAGTCAGGGGTGCACAGAATCACTGAAGTTCTGGGGCTCTCCCCTGGCATTTCTTTCCCTCGCCTTGCTCCCTCTCTTCTCTTCCCACACTCTTGCCTCACTTTTTTCTCTGGGGCAAGACACACCCTTGCTCACTGCTGCATGTGGATGCCTGGGCCTGACTTAGGGGTCTCACCAGCCATCTCAAGGTGCTAATCGAAGCATTTTTCCCTCTAAAAGAGAGCCCTTGTGTTCTGGATATCTTCTCGTCCCTCGGAATTTTCCGTCTCTCCTGCCCTGTGGTCCAAGAAGCCTGAGAAATGCATCAGCACAAATTTATCATCTTAGGCTTCCAATTAGTTTCAGCCAATAGGAGGGAGCAAATGCTGCCAGGGCCTGGGACAAGGCGAGATCTAGGTGTGAGTTCTCGGTCCGTGCTCTGGTCCTGGCCCGAGGTTTGGGTGCCTCCCTCTCGTCGCCCTCTCTGGGTTTTGTCCTTCCTTTGTTCTTCTAGGCCTAGGGCTGGCCAAGGCTCTTCAGGGGTAGGGTTGGGGGGCTGGCATTATCCCTCCTTGGTGTCTTTAAACCCAGACTCACTTTTTTTGTTTTTGGAGTTTTTTGAGACAGAGTCTCACTCTGTCACTTGGGTAGAATGCTGTGGTGTCACAGCTCACAGCAACCTCAAACTCTTAGACTCAAGCAATCCTTTTGCCTCAGCCTCCTGAGTAGCTGGGACGGCAGGCATGTGCCACTATCCTGGCTATTTTTTGTATTTTTTAGTAGAGACATGGTCTTGCTCAGGCTGGTCTTCAACTCCTGAGCTCACAGGACCCTCCCACCTCCCACCCAGCACATCCCTCCCAGAGTGCTAGGATCACAGGCGTGAGCCCCTGCACCTGGCCTACCAACGGTCTGTCAATGCTCTTCAAATCACCCAGCTTGAGTGTGCCAAGACCCTGACTTCCTTCAAGGGACTTTGGTGCCTACTACTGTGATTATTACAGTTTCTCCACATGATGACAGAGAGTTTTATGGCATATTCTGGCATTTTCTAGTTAGGCCCACTTTACGTTTCCATTCTCGCCAAATTTCCAATCTTTCCTTGAACCTAACAGTGTTGTAAATTGAGGCCTTTGTGCTCACTCGGTCCCTTTCTGCAACGTGAGGCCCTTTTGGGGGGGGGGGGGGGCTCAAAGAAAGCCCAAAAGAAAAGGCCCTGAGAAAGCCTCCGAAGTCTGAGAAAGACTCAGACTGTGCTTCTGTGAGGTCATTACTTTGTGGTATATCTGTCTGCTCACAGGAATTATATCTTTTTTGATTCATTCATTCATTCACCCAGACAATACCTGCTATGTCCAGGCACTGTTCTAAATCCATGGAAACACAGCACAGACGAAACAAAGTCCCTGGCCTCATTGAGTTTATATTCTAGGGAGAGAGACAAAACACTGGTGAACAAACAGATTTATTTATTTCTGTTGCAGTTGTCAGTGTTGTTTAGCAGGCCTGAACCAGGTTCAAACCCACCAGCTTCGGCAGGTGGCTGGCGCCGTAACCACTGTGCTGTGGATGCCGAGCCAGAACAAACAGATTCATGATGTGCCCAGCAGGATTAAGTATTATAGAGATAGAGAAAGCAGGCTGGGAGGGACCTGGGCCAGACAAGGAGGCTCCAGTATAGACAGGGTTGTTCTGCAGGCCTGAGTGAAGAGACGGTGTTTGAGCGGAGACCTGAATGATGTGAAGATAGTGTCTGACCGTAGACCTTCTCTCCAAGGAAACCCAGTGCAAGAATCTAGGTGGGAAGCATCTTACCATGGTTGAGGACGAGGACAGGGCTGGAGCAATGAGGGAGCTCTAGGGTAGGAGGTGAGGGCACCTCAGTGTAGGCCGGGCCAAGACGAGCCTGGCACCCCAGGCTCACAGATTCAGAGGAGCCCAGGGAGCTGTGAGCAGAGGTCACCCTGACTTGACTGTGCACTTTTTAGCCCCAGTGCCTGCATGAGTGGCTGATGTGATTGTAGTTCTCAGTCACCTGTGTAACCTTTTTTCCTTCAGCCAACATAACTTTCCTAAGTGCTATAAAAGTAACAGTGGCTTGTTTACGGATGTAACACCAGGCATTACAGTTGTCATCTGAGATGGCAAGGCTGGGAAGTGATAATCTCTGGCCAGTCCTGCCCATTTCTGGTGTTCCTCCCTCTGAGTCTGTGTATGGTGTGGAAATTTCCATTCCAATCTCAGGCTCCAGGCAAACTCTCAGCCACCATGGAGCTTGCTATGTAAACTTGAAGCCAGAAGGCAAAGATGTCAGAACCGTGAGCTTATTTTTCACAAAATGTGGCTGCTAGTACCACTTTCTTAAGTCAATTTTCATTGAATTTAAAAAGTGATAGCAAAAAGAATGATGAACAATAAGAAAATCCCATAATGATAACCCAGGTACTAATTAGAATGATTTCCTTGCTAAAAATATATTATTTGTGAAATGCTTTGATAGTATCACTCAAATCAAAATCAGGAATTGCCTATAAGGGATGGTGATTTTATTACGCCTTTTCTTTTGCAAATTTTGGTGTAATATGATTACTTGGCAAAGTAAGAAACTAGATAAGAACAGAAAAGGGTTGCTCTCTGATTCCTTATTGATAATTATGTTAGCTTCCAGATTATGCAAATATTTGACCAGAAGGAAATGACATTCTAGAGGTTCCAGTAAGACTAATTGCTTCTATTAGATATATTTTGTAATTGAGTATTCTGAAAGGAAAACATATAAAAAGTATGTTTTTAATTTCACAATTCCACAGCTCTGAATCTTTTATTTATTAAATAAATAGCACATCAAGAAGGCAAGTTATAAATAAACATAAAGCAGATTGGTCACAGAAGCTAAACTTATACCTTAATTAAATTTAAGCCATAAACACAGCTCCCAACTACGTGTGAGTGTTGACTCAGAGCAGATGGTCCTCGTTCTGGTTACATCCCGGGGATTTACCCACACCACTGTGACTGCCATCCAGCAGAGCTCCTGATGGAAAAGCTTCAGCCCAGGAGTTCAGCTGGCTATGCTCCAGTCATGGTTCCTTGCCCCATCAAGAAAATGAACGTATGTACAAATCTAAAATAAAGTGATTGCTTCTCTAAAGATGGTTTAATTTAAAAAAAAAAAAAAAAAAAAAAAAAGATGGTTTAATTACCCAACTTTAAAAAAGAGTTGGAAATGGAATCTTCTTTAATAAATCAACTATAACAAATACACCAGAGATTAAAAAAGAAGAAATGAGATTGAATTGCATTGTGAGAGATTTAATTTAAGCACAAGAAAGATTTTTGTAACAGAAAAACTATCTAGACATACCAAACAGGTCACTGAATGATCCTAAGAAATATTTCTCACTTAACATCTGTAATATTATGGCAGAAAGCCGTATATTGAGAAGACTAAGTAGTTTAGAAGTTGAAAATATTGATTTTTTTTTTTTTTTTTGATGCAGAGCTTCACTTTATTGCCCTTGGTAGAGACCCAGGGTTGCTCACAGCAACCTCAAACTCTTGGGCTTAAGTGATTCTCTTGTCTCAGCCTCCTATTTATTGTTGTTGTTGTTGTTGTTGTTTTAGTTGTTGTTTGGCAGACCTAGACTGGGTTTGAACCCGCCATCATCAATGTATGTGGCTGGTGCCCTAGCCTCTGAGCTACAGGTCCTGAGCCAATTTTTTTTTTTTTTTAATTGAGACAAAGTCTCACTGTGTCCCCCTCAGTAGAGTGCTGTGGCATCATAGCTCACAACAACCTCAAACTCTTGGGCTTAAGTGATTCTGTTGCCTCAGCCGCCCAAGTAGCTGGGACTACAGGTGCCTGCCACAATGCCCAGCTATTTTTTTTTTTTTTTTTTTTTTTTTTCAGCAGGCCCCTGGCCGGGTTCGAACCCACCAGCCCCAAACCATGTGGCCAGCACTCTAACCACTGAGCTATGGGTGCCCAGCCAACATTGATTTTTTTATTTTTTTTATTTTTATTTATTTATTTTTTTGAGACAGAGCCTCAAGCTATCGCCCTGGATAGAGTGCTGTGGCCTCACAGCTCACAGCAACCTCCAGCTCTTGGGCTTAGGAGATTCTCTTGCCTCAGCCTCCCGAGTAGCTAGAACTACAGGCACCCGCTACAACACCCAGCTTTTTTTTTTTGCAGTTTTTGGCCAGGGCTGGGTTTGTACCCACGACCTACAGCATACATGGCTGGTGCCCTACTCCTTTGAGCCACAGGTGCCGCCTTATTTTGTTTTTTTGAGACAGAGTCTCACTATGTCACCCTCGGTAGAATGCTGTGCCGTCCCAGCTGACAGCAACCTCAAACGCTCAGGCTTAAGTGATTCTTTTGCCTCAGCCTCCCAAGTAGCTGGGAGGACAGGCCCCCATCATTTTCTGCTGTTGTTGTTGCAGTTGTTTAGCTTGCCCTGGCCAGGCTCGAACCTGCCACCCTTGGTGTATGTGGCCGGTGCTGTAACCACTGTGCTACAAGTGCCGAGCCTTCTTCTTCTTTTATTATTATTTTTTAAATAAGCAGTCTTCTATTCAAATAATCATGAGCGTCAAATATTTTTAGTACTCATCTTTATTCTTCATTATTAATCAATTGATATTATGCAAGAGCTCACTTTCATTCTTTGCCAGTTACTCTCTATAATTGTAATATTTAAAAGATAATTTTACTGGGTATTTATCTATGTATTTTTCATTTTTATAATTTATAAAAATTATAAATATTATGATTTTTATAATTATTATAAAACACACATAATATAAAATTTACTAGTTTAATCATTTTCTTTTCTTTTTTTTTTTTTTTTTTGAGACAGAGCCTCAAGCTATCCCCCTGGGTAGAGTGCCGTGGCATCACAGCTCGCAGCAACCTCCAACTCCTGGGCTCAAGCGATTCTCCTGCCTCCACCTCCCAAGTAGCTGGGGACGCCCACCTATTTTTAGGGATTGGGTCTTGCTCTTGCTCAGGCTGGTCTCCAACCATGAGCTCAGGCAATGTACCCACCTTGGCCTCCCATAGTGCTGGGATTATAGGCATGAGCCACTGCGCCTAATTCTACTTTAGTTCTTGTTTTCAATCGTTTTTGTTATTTATTCAGAGGTGGAATTGCTATTATATATCATGTAGTAATCCTATGTTTAATTTCTGAGGAATTAGCATACTGTTTTCCTTAGCAGGTGTACCATTTTACTTTCTAACCATTGGTGCACAAGGGTTTCTGTTTATCCACATCCTCATCAACACTTATTTATTTTTCTTTTTAATAATAGCTTTCTCAATGAGTATAAGGTGATGTCTCAATGTGATTTTGATTTGTATTTCTTTACTGATTAGTGATACTGATGTTAAGCATCACTGATCACTTGTGTATCTTCTTTGGAGATATGTCTATTCAAGTCCTTTGCCCATTAAAACAATTTTAATGCTAGATTTAAACTCCTGGGCTCAAGTTATACTTCTGCCTCAGCCTTCCAAGTACCTGAAACTAAAGCATTTAAATGAGAGTGACCACCCACTTTTTGCCCATTTTTGAATTGAATTGTTTGTTTTGTGTTGTTGTCTTGTCAGAGTTTAAAATATATATATATAGAGAGAGAGGAAATTAATCCCTTAACAAACGAATAATTGGCAAACGTTTTTCTCTCCCTCTGTAGTTGGCTGTGTTAGTTAGCAAAATGTCATAGACTGGGTGGCTTAAGTGACAGAAATTTATTTTCTCCCATGTATTTTCCCATTTCTGGAGCCTAGAAAGTCTAAGATCTGCTTGGCTTGACTTCTGCTGAGGATTTTTTTCCCTGGCTTGTCAGCAGCCACCGTCTTGCCTTAGATCAGCAGTACTCAACTTTTTGGCACCAGGGACAGTTTCACGTGAGACCATTTTGCTGGGAGAAGGGTGAGTGTGGAGGGAATGGCTTTGCCATGTGTCTGCAAGCAACTGACTTGATACGGTCTTTGTGCTGTAACACCTCTCCGCTAATGATCATGTGTATTTGTAGCCGCTCCCTGGTGCTGGTGTCACTGTCTCAGCTGCACCTCAGATCATCAGGCATTAGATTTGCATAAAGAGTGAAACCTGGATCCCTCACATGCTCCTATGAGAATCCAACACCATCACTGATCTGACAGGGTCAGGATGGTGGAGCTCTGGTCATGCTGAGGAGCTGGGGAGCCTGTAAATAAAAATGGAGTTCTCCTCACCTCCTGCTGTGCAGTCCTGTCCCTAACAGGCCATGGGCCAGCCCAGTCTGTGGCCCAAGGGTTGGGTACTCTGTCTCAATAAAGAAAAAAAGCACTCTCCAAATGGAGAGGAGATGGAACATTTAATCCACTATGAGCAGTCTCAGGCCTCCAAAGATGGACTAAACACCTGTCTAGTCCCATTGTGACCTCCAGAAACTCATTCAGATTTCTGGGCCATTTTTTTAATCTCTAAATTCTCATTTAATTCTAATTTCTATTTAGATTGATTATAGAATGAGCACTCATGTTTTTCTTCTTCTTTTTTTTGAGACAGAGCCTCAGGCTATTGCCCTGGGTAGAGTGCTGTGGCATCACAACTCACAGCAACTTCCCACTCTCTTGGGCTTAAGCGATTCTCCTGCCTCAGCCTCCCAAGTAGCTGGGACTACAGGCGCCTGCCACAGCGCCCGGCTATTTTTTGGTTGTAGCCGTCATTGTTGTCTGGCGGGGCCCAGGCTGGATTTGAACCCACCAGCTTAGGTGTATGTGGCTGGCGCCTTAACCATTTGAGCCACAGGCGCCAGCAACCTCTCACAACTCACAGCAACCTCTAACTCTCGGGCTTAAGTGATTCTCTTGCTTCGGTCTCCCAGGTAGCTGGAACTACAGGCATCCACCACAATGCCCAGCTATTTTTGGTTGCAGTTGTCACGTTTTTCTTCATTTTTTTTTTTTTTATATAATTTATTTTTTATTATTATTATTTTTTTTAGAGCACTTCTTTAATTGCAGAAGATAAATGTATTACTTTTTTATTGTTTTTTTTTATATTTATTTATTTATTTATTTTTTATTGTGGAGAAGGGGCAGGGAAAGAAGGCGGGGGAAGAGGTGAGTGACAGGGTCGGGCCAGTGGCATGGTACCACGTTGGCTGTATCTAGGTAGAGGCAGTTTCAGGCCGGGCCTT
>CAUYPK010170118.1:0-36599 GCA_963574355.1 Loris lydekkerianus
TTCCAAAAAATTGTCAGTTTCTTTCTTAATCTCAACTCTGACCCAGCTATCATTCAACATAAGGTTATTTAACTTCCATGTATTTGTATGTGTTTGCAGGTTCCTGTTGTTACTCAGCTCAAGTTTTATTCCATGGTGGTCCAAGAAGATGTATGGAATAATTTCTATTCCTTTAAATTTACTGAGGTTAGACTTGTGACCTAAGATGTTATCAATTTTGAAGTAAGTTCCGTGGGCTGATGAGAAGTATGTGTATTCAGTTTTGTTGGGATGAAATGTTCTGTAGATGTCTGCCAGGTCCAAATGTTGGATGGTTAGGTTTAAATCTAAAATTTCTTTGCTCAGCTTCTTGTTGGAGGATCGATGCAATATTACCAAAGGAGTGTTGAAATCTCCGACTATTATGGAGCTGGAGGATATCAAGTTGCTCAAGTGTGTTAGACTTTGTCTTATAAATTGAGGTGCATTCTGGTTGGGTGCATAGATATTAATGATTGAAATCTCATCATATTGAGTATTACCCAAATATTAAAGTATTTGATTTCTCCATCATAGATGAAACTCTGTTTAGCTGGATACAAGATCCGGGGTTGGAACTTATTTTGCTTTGGGAGATTAAAAATTCTTCCCCTTGTTAACTTTAGTGAAGCTAATTATGATATGCCTTGGGGATGTCTTATTCGGATTGAGTCGTGCTGAGGTTCTGAAGCTGTCTGCTATCTGTATTTCAGAATCTCTAGACATGTCTGGAAAATTCTCTTTCATAATTTCATGCAGAAGGGCCTCTGTGCACAGCGAGGCCATTTATGCACTGTCTTCCTTTTTGATTTTAAACAGCATTCCCTTTGTGCTCTTCCTGTCAAACTGCTCATCCAACTTCCCTGTGAAATAGACAGCATTCACGAGGACTATCTTAGTCAGTGAGTCGACTTCCCCAGCAGCCAGTATCTCTGAAATCTTACCATTGGTCCTTTTTGTCACCCAGTTGTTTATGTGCTTCCTACATTCTTCAGTGTCTTTAGCAAAGGACAGCTCCTCCAGCTCTGCCTGATAGAAGTCCTGGCAGGATTCCTTGAAGGTTGAATGGAAGTCACATGTTTTTTCTCCAAAGAGTTTGTTGGCAATTCTAACCAAGTACTTGGTGACAGTTTTGTTTACTTCCATGAGAAGAGAATGGAAGCCTTGGTGAACATCTTCGTCTTTTTTCATGGAAAGTGCCTGCGTCATCTGGGCTGTGGTGGTTCCCTTTTGCCCCCAACAGGACCATGCCCAAGGCAGAGCTTAGGCTCAGAGGAGAGAAGAAGACATTTCGTGAATTGTCCTCTTCCCCCAACAGTTTTAGTAAGGCAATGGCAAAAAGTGCCCTTTGATTTGCAGAGATTATCCATCAGGGAAGGCCTGGGAGATTCCTGCCGCTGCCGCTATTCCTGCTCTTTGGGAGCTTCATGTCCGCCATGATCACAGCAAGGCTTCTGGCCAATCCCCAAAACATTTTATGGAGGCAGGATTTACCTTGACACTGAAACCAGAGAATAAATTTATAAGGAAATAAAATTATAGACCATTACTCCTGTGAACATAAAATACATATAAATATATTTCACAAACTATTAATAAATTGACTCCAAAATGACTTAAATAAGGTAATTCAACCTTAGCAAGGGGTATTCACTGTGGTAATGCAAGGTTGGGACAACTTTTAAAAGTCTATCATGTCTTCCACCATATAAACAATTTAAAACTGAAAATCATGAGATATGTAGGTACATAAAAAGCATCTGAAAAGATCTGACAACAATGCAAAATCAAAATTATTAAAAATTTAGGAAGATATAGAACTTCTTAAATCTGAGAAAGGTATTTCATGAAAGTACAAAGCTGGCATAATACTAAAAACATGAATAAGAGAAGGATATATACTCTTTCCACTTCTGTTTAATGTGCTGTAAGCCCCAACCAGTGCAATTAGGCTGGGGAAATAAAATGTGCTCAGATTTGAGAAGATGTAAACACGTCAGTATTTACAGATAATTTGATAATTAAACAGAAAATAATATTTAATCTACAAAAACATGATTGTAATTGATAAGTGAGTTAATCAAAGTGTAATATTCAAAGTAAATATTCAAAAGTCAATTGTAGCATTATATTCTATAAATGAACACTTAGAAACTTATTATTTAAAACAATATCATTTTCAGTCATATGCATCAAAAATAAGAAATACTGTTTCTGTTCCCTGATCTTCTGGAGTATGAGATGCTAATCACAACCCAGGAATAAATTAACAAGCCCTAGTATATGTATGCCATGGAATACTGTTCAGCCATTAAAAAAAGATGAAGACTTTATATCATTGGATTAATCTAGATTGAGTTAGTAATGTGCCATAAGAATGGAGAAAAAAGAATGCAAGGTACTTAATTCTAATATGAAGCCAGTAGATGATCTAATACATACCCTCATAAGAGAAGAACTCAAATCAATTCAAGGTGGGAAGCAAGGGGAAGAGGAAACAGGGAGAGGGGAAGAAGGAGGAGGATGGGTGGTTACAGTGTATGTCACACCTCTCTGGGGCAGGATACAATTCTAAGAGGGACTTGAACTAACAAATGCAATCAGTGTAACCTATTTCTTGCTACCCTCAATGAACCCAAACAATAAAGTATATATAGTACATTAATTAACAAATTAATTAATAAAAAGTAAGAAACACTTAGGGATGAATTTGACAAGAGATGTTGAAGATATGTACATTTAAAATGTGAAAACATGAATGAAAGAAATGCAAGAAGAGCTAAATAAACGAATAGACTTATATTTATAAATCAGAAGATTCAATGTTGTTAAGATTATAATTGGCCACAAACTCTAAATCTGTATATTCCACCCAATCCATTCAGACCCCTACCAGGAATGTTAATAGAAATGGACGGGCTGATTCTAAAATTTAAAAGAAATGCAAATAACATGTAATAGCTAAAAAAATGAAACCCAAAAATAACCAAATAAAATAAATGCCATACATTCAAAAAAAAAATTAAGTACCTGCCTAAGATTTATTGTAAATCTACAGTAATAGAGACCTTGTAATACTTGTAATAAGATAGACAAATAAATCAATAGAGAAGAATACAGACTTTATTATAGACCCATACACAGATGGTCAGTTGAATTTAACAAAATGCATCATGGTATTTCAATATGGAAAGTATCATCATTTCAAAATTAGAAAAATCCAAAAAATTAAACTGATTCTTGCCTCATGTTATTCACAAAAATTAATTCAAAATATATCATAGCCCTCAACATAAGCACCAAAATGTCAAATCTCCTAGAAGACACACAGTAAAAGTTTCTAGTTATTCTAGGTTTGACCAAATTTTATAATGCACCACAGATATAAAATTTAAAACAAAAAATGAATAAATAAATAAATAAATAAATTGGACCTCCACAAACTTAAAATGCCTTCCTCTTCAATAACTGTTTCAAAACTAAAAAGGCAACCATAGACTGGGAAAGAACATTTGCAAAGCATACATTCAACGAAGGACTTACATCAAGAATAAATAAAGTTTACAACTTAATGACAGGAAGGCAAACTATCAGTTTTTGGGTTTTTTGTATTGTTAGGGATTCATTGAGGTACAAGAATCCATGTTACACTGATTGCATTTGTTATGTGAAGTCCAGCTTACAATTGGGTCTTGTCCGCAAAAGATGTGTCACACACAGAGACCCCACCTCCTCCCTCCTTCCTTCTCTCTGCTTTTAATTCTCCCCACCTCCCTCCCTCCTTCTCACTCTCTCCGGTCTCCCCTTCACCCACTCCCACCATGCACTAGGTCATTAATTGTCCTTATGTCAAAATTGAATACATAGGATTCATGATTCTCCATTCTTGTGATACTAAGAATAATGTGTTCCACCTCCATTAAGGTTAATACAAAGATGTAAAGTCTCCAACTTTTTAAATGGCTGAATAGTATTCAATGGTATAAATATACCACAGCTTGTTAATTCATTCCTGGGTTGGTGGGCATTTAGGCTGTTGGGCTGTTTCCACATTTTGGTGATGTAAATTGAACTGCGATGAAGAGTCTAGTGCAAGTGTCCTTATGATAAACGGATTTATTTTCTTTCTGGGTAGATGCCCAGTAATGGGATTGCAGGATCAAATGGGAGGTCTACCTTGAGTTCTTTAAGGGTTCTCCATAAATCCTTCCAAAAAGGTTTTATTGGTTGCAGTCCCACCAGCAGTGAAAAAGTGTTCCTTTCCCTGCACATCCATGCCAGCATCTACCGTTTTGAAACTTTGTGATGTGGGCCATTCTTGCTGGGGTTAGATGATATTTCTTGGTGGTTTTGATTTGCATTTCTCTAATAATTATGGACAATGATCTGTCTTCTTTAGAAAAGGTCCTATTTATCTCTTTTGTCCATTGATATATAGTGTTGTTGGCTTTTTCCATGTGCATTAATTTGAGTTCTCTATAGATCCTACTTATCAAGCATTTGCCTGATTCAAAATATGCAAATATCTTTTCCCATTGTGCAGGTTGTGTATTTGCTTTGGTTCTTGTCTCCTTAGCTATACAGAAGCTTGCCAGCTTTATTAAGGTCCATTTGTTTATTTTTGTTGTTATTGCAGTTGCCATGGTAGTCTGCTTCATAAAGTCTTACCCCAGGCTGATATCTTTCAGACTTTTTCCTATGCATTCATTGAAGATTTTTATTTTTTCATGCCTTAAATTTGAGTCCTTTATCCATCTTGAAGAAATTTTTGTGAGTGGAGAAAGGTGCGGGTCCAGTTTCATTCTCTTCCATGTGGATATCCAGGTCTCTCAGCAGCATTTATTGAAAAGGGAGCCTTTCCCCCAGTGTCTGTTGTTGTTTGCTTGATCAAAATTTAGGTGATTGTAAGATGATAGTTTCATTTCCTGGTTTTCTATTTGACTCCATATGACTATGTTTCTATTTTTGTGCTAGTACCATGCTGTCCTGACCACTATGTCCTTGTAGTACTGCCTCAAATCTGGTATGCTGATGCCCCCAGTTTTGTCTTTATTACTAAGGACTGCATTAGCTATATGGTTTTTTTCTGGTTCTATACAAAATGAGGAATCATTTTTGCAAGTCTTCAAATTATGATACTGGTATTTTAATATGGATGGCATTGAGTTGGTGGATTGCTTTTGGAAGTATAAACATTTTAACAATGTTGATTCTTCCCAGCAATGGGCATGGAATTTTCTTCCAATTGTTAATATCCTCTGCTATTTCCTTTCTTAGGATTTCATAATTTTCTTTGTAGAGTTCCTTCACCACTTTTGTTATATTTACCTCTTTGTATATTCCTAGGTATTTCATTTTCTTTGAAGCTATAGTGAAGGAACTTGTGTCCTTAATTAGCCTCTCATCTTGACCTTTTTTGGAATAAAAAAAGGCAACTGCTTTGTAGACATTGATTTTATATCCTGAGACATTATTGTATTTTTTGATGGCTTCCAGGAGTCTTGTGGTTGAGTCTTTGACGTTTTCTAAATATAAGATCATATCATCATCAAAGAGTGAGAGTTTGACCTCCTCCGCTCCCATTTGAATGTCCTTTATTTCCTTCTTTTGCCTTCTAGCACTATGTTGAATAGTGGTAGCAATCGAGTGCAACCTTGTCTGGTTCCAGTTCTAAGTGGAATAGCTTTCAGTTTTACCCCTTTCATTAACATATTAGCTGTGGGTTTGTCATAGATAGCTTTGATCAGTTTAATAATTTTGCCAACTATGCCTATACTCTTCATTGTTATAAGTAGAAAAGGATGCTGGATTTTATTGAATGCTTTTTCTGTATCTATTGAGAGGATAATATGGTCTTTGTTTTTGTTTCTGTTTATAAGATGAATTAACGTTTATGGACTTGCATATGTTAAACCAGCCTTGCACCCCTGGGATGAAAACTACTTGATCAAGTTGTACGACTTTTTGGATGACAAGCTGTAATCTATTTGCTAAAATTTTATTGAGAATTTTTGCATCCATATTCATTAGTGTAATTGGTCTGAAGTTCTCCTTTTTCAGTTTGGTCTTTTGCTATCAGGGTGATGTTTGCTCTGGGGAAGGTGTTGGGAACAATTCCTTCCTCCTCAATTTTTGGAATAATTTCTGCAGTACAGGAATAAGTTCTTGTTTGAAGGTTTGATAGAATTCTGGTGTGAAGTCATCTGGACCAAGGCATTTTTTTGTTGGAAGATTTTTTTATCATTTCTTTGATCTCAGTGCTTGAAATTGGTCTGTTCAGGAGATCTATTTCTTCCTGGCTAAGTCCTGGGAGAGGATGTAATTCCAAATATTGATCCGTTTCCTTCACATTGTCAAATTTCTGGGCATAGATTTTCTGGTAGTATTCAGAGATAATCTCTTGTATGTCTATTGCATCTGTTATTATTTCACCTTTATCACTTCTTTTTGAGATTACTAGAGATTTTACTTTTCTATTTATAGTTAGTCTGGCCAAAGGTTTATCTATTTTACTTATTTTTGTTTGTTTGCTTTTTTTCAAAAAACTAATACTTGTTTGTTTCATTAATTTTCTGAATGATTTTTTTGTTTTCAATTTCATTAATCTCTGATTTAATTTTGGTTATTTCTTTTCCTCTCCTGGACTTAGGCTTAGATTGTTCTTCTTTTTCCAGTTCCAAAGATGGCTTGAGAGATTGCTGATGCGTTCTCTTTCTGTTTTTCGAATGTAGGCATCTAAAGGGATAAATTTTCCTCTCAGGACTGCTTTTGCAGTTTGGTAGTTTGTGTCTTCATTGTTGTTATGCTCAAGGAAGCTAATGATTTCCTCTTTTAATTCTTCCTTCACCCAACTGTCATTCTGCATAACCATGTTTAATTTCCAAGCCTTTGTGTGGGGTTGAATGTTTTTGTTGGAGTTGAATTCCAACATTAGTGCCTTGTTGTCTGAGAAAACACAAGGTGAAATTTCAATTCTATTGAGGTTTATTTTGTGTCCTAGGACATAATCAATTTTGGAGACTGTTCCATGGTCCGATGAAAAGAATATATATTCTTTAGCTTTTGGGTGGAGTGTTCTATATATGTCTATCAAGCACAGTTCTTCTAGGGTTTCATTTAAGTCCCTTATATCTTTGTTTAATTTTTGTTTAGAGTATGTGTCCAGCTCTGTAAAATGAGTGTTAAAGTCCCCTGTTATTATAGTGTTATAGGATATCATATTGCTCAGACTGAGTAATGTCTGTTTCAAGAATCTGGGAGCATTTAAACTGGGTGCATAAATATTTATAAGTGAAACATCTTCTTGTTGTATTTTTACCTTGACAACTATGAAGTGACCATCTTTGTCTTTTTTGACTTTAGCTGCTTTAAATCCACATGTATCTGAAAATAAGATTACAACTCCTGTTTTCTTCTGAATTCTGTTTGCCTGAAAAATTGTCTTCCAACTCTTAACTCTAAGTTTCAGTTTTGTCTTTTGAAGCTAGGTGTGTTTCCTGCAGACATAAAATTGATGGTTGGTATTTTTTAATCCAATCAGTCAATCTATGCCTCTTCAGTGGGGAATTCAAGACTTTAACATTTATTGAGATAATTGATAAGTATGGCAATGTTCTATTCATCTTATTTTGTGAAAGTCCACAAAATTATGTCTTTTACATCATTGTGGAAGCCCAGCTCTGTCCTTTAATTTCTGAGTGGTTACTTTGCCGATGGTTCGTTGTGATGGTCAGTGTGTAGAACAGGTTTAAGTATTTCCTGTAGAGCTGGTCTTGTTTTGGCACATTTCCTCAATTTTTGCATATCAGTAAAATATTTGATTTCTTTGTCAATTTTAAAGCTTAGCTTAGTGGGGTATAGAATTCTTGGCTTAAAACTGTTCTGTTTTTGTAGATTAAAGGTAGATGACCATTGTCTTCTTGCTTAAAACATTTCATTGGAGAAGTTGGCAGTCACCATGATGTATTTTCCCCTGTAGGTCAATTGGCACTTACTCCTGCCCACTTGCAAATCTTTTATTTTGTCTTGACTTTAGATATTATAGTTTCATCACAATGTGTCTTGGAGAAGCTCTATTAGAGTTGAGATGACCTGGACTCTGATATTATTCTGAAAGGAGTGTGTCAGAATCCTTGGTGATATTTGGGAAATTTTCATTTATAATATTCTCTAGTATGGCTTCCATTCCCCTTGGACCTTCTTCTTTCCCTTCTGGGATACCTATAACTCATATGTTTTAATGCTTCATAAAGTCCCATAATTCTGTCAGTGAGTGTTTTGCTTTCTCTCTCTTCTTTTCTTCCTCTTTAATTATCTGAATTATCTCAAGAGCTTTGTCTTCTTCCTTTGGGGTTCTTTATTCTGCATGGTCTAATCTGTTTTTGATACTTTCTATTGCATTTTTAAGTTCCCTAATTGTCTGCTTCAATTCCTTCAATTCTGCTATATCATTTGTATATTCTTCATATCATTTATCTCTTATTTTATTGTAGGAGACACCTTAAAAGAAAAGCCCTGGTAATAAGGGAATGGGGAAGGGATTGGTCTCTTGTTAAAAAGCATGAGAGCATATAGCACATATATCATTGCTTGGCAGTTTGCACACCTGTTGCATAAATAGCCATGGAATCACTTCTATAAATAGCCATGAGAAAAGATCATCAAGGTTCCTACTAAGACTGACTGCTATAACTTAGAGGTGCACAGCACCTCTGACCTGATTGGGACTTCTGGCTCCTTCTGATGTGGATCTTTAACTGACTGACTCAATGGACTCCCCAGCACCTATAGGGAACCATACCCTGAGTGATTGTGTACAGCATACAGTAGTCCACATTCTGGCAGTTTCATGGGCCAGGGCCAGTGACCTACCTTCCCAGCTCTGCAAATGGCGATGAGGATGGGATAGTGAACATGGACCAAAGGGGAAATAAGATTTTATCAAACAAAAGATAAAGATGGAAAAGAAATAAATAAGATAGATAAGATTCAGTAATAAGTAGAGCCTTTAGCAAGCAAAAGAAAAAGAGAGAGGACAAATATATAAGAAATAAAAGGGAAAAGGTGGCACCTGTAGAGCAGTGAGTATGGCACCGGCCCCATATACTGAGGGTGGTGGGTTCAAAAACACACTCAGCCAAACTTCAACAACAACAACAACAAAAATAGTCAGGTACTGTGGTGGGTGCCTGTGGTTCCAGCTACTTGGGAGGCTGAGGCAAGAAAATTGCCTAAGCCCAAGAGCTGAAGGTGGCTGTGAGGTGTGACACCACAGCACTCTACCAAGGGTGACAAAGCAAGACTCTGTCTCTTAAAAAAAAAAAAAAAGAAAGAAAGAAAAGAAAGGAAGAAAGAAACGAAAAGAAATAGAAAAGAAACAAAGGGAAAGAGAAAGACAAGACTTGGGAGTCAGAGAAGGCTTTGGCAAACAAAAATAGCAAGGAGAAGAAGAAATATATGAGAAATAAAAGAAAAAGAGAAACATATGAGAACTTTGGGATACAAAAGAAAAAGAGAGACGTAAGAAATAAAAGAAAGATGTAAGAAAGAAACAAGAGGGATGCCACTGGAGTAATGCAAGACCTCAAATGAATTCATAAACAAAGGGAAACTCCACTCTAGGAAGCAGGACCTTTGATCTTCCTGAATTAAGGAAGTGGGACATTTGCCCAAGCCAAAGAGGGGCTTGAGGTAAATGAGACCTTTTGGTACTTTGTCCTTAGTCAAAGGGTGGGAGGGAGAAAGCAAAACAAAGCCACTCGAGTAATGAGAAACTTTGGCAAAAAGAAGTATAGGGACATTGCTCCAGTAATGTAGGACCTCCAACAAATCCATAAACAAAGGGAAACTCCACTTGACAAAGCAGGACCTTTGACCTAACTAAAGGAAAACCTGCCTTAGGGAAGTCGCACCTTTGACATCGCCAAAGAGGGCCTCTAAGTAAATGATAACTTTTGGCACCCGTTCTTACTCAAAGGGGGCAGGAAGCAAAACAAAGCCACTTGAGTAATGTAGAACCTTTGGAAAAAAGAAAAGTATAGGCAGTTTGTAAGAGGTATAAGAAGTTTGAGATAAGAATCTTGAGAAAGTTGAGTTATAGCATAATATTCCATGGTGTAAATATACCACAATTTATTAATTCATTCATGGGTTGATGCGTACTGGGCTTCTTCCATGACTTAGCAATTATAAATTAGCCTTCAATAAACATTCTGGTGCAAATGTCTTTGTTATAAAGTGATTTTTGGTCTTCTGGATATATGGAATGGGTGGAGGGAGGATAATAGGTGGGACCACACCTGTTAGCTAATTGCCCCAGAGAAAGCCCCTCCCCCAGAAAAGCCCCTCCTGCTTTCTACAGACCGAGATTAGCTATCTCACTCTTAAAGTTATGGCTACCTGCTGAAAATTTCAAACTTATGGCTTGCCCCTAATGCCTCTTCCGGCCAGAGCAGTAACTCCTTATTGGGTATTCTACCATCCCAACACCATCCTAAGACTTCCCCTAAGCAAAACTATATAGCTGTCTCTCGCACACGTGTTCTCTCTCTCTCCTCCTCCTCACTCCGCCTTTCTCTTCCTGACTCTCCAGGTCTCTTCTCTCTCTCCCTTTCCTCTGTCTCTCTTTCCCCCCCTCTCCTTTTCTCTCCTCCTTGATGCTGCTCTGCAGCATCCCTCCCTCACCAATAAAAACCTTTCCTACAAGCCTTGGTGGTCTCTGAGATTTTTGCCTGTTGAGTGCTCCCCCCCTTTTATCTGGTGTCAGAAGCAGGATGTAATTAGGGAACGCCCCCAAGGGTAGCTTCCACCTCTTCCACAGGATTTTAGTTCCTGGGTGCTCCCTATCTTCTCACACTTCCGGTACTCACCACCGCATCAGCTTGTGTCCATCCACCAAAGTGCTCTAACCAGCACCCAACACCGACCTCATCCAGAATTAGTGAGTACCCCTATGGGAGTAAATTTTCCCTAATAGTGGGCTGGGTTGCTTACATTCTTGGCGATTCACCCATTTCTCGAGGCTTGAGTTCCCTATTCCCCTTGACCTTGCGTGGCTTAGCACAGAGCTTCCACGCCTTCGCACAAAAATTCCTGACACCAGGTCTCAAGCTTTCCATGGCCTCAAGGGCCTGACACTACTCTAGTGTATGGTGATAATTTACCTAGACTGTGTTCTCATTTTCTTGGCCAGCAACAAAGTAACGAAGACGTTCATTCTTTGTGCATGATTCTACTCACGCTTTATTTCTGCGATGAATTGCCATGAGTGCAAGCCATTCTAGACCACCTAACTCCCCCTGGGGTGCTTCTTACACCACCTGATAGAATTAAGAAACTCTCTACCAGGGTTTAACCACTTTATTTAATTTTTCTTTAATTCAAAACTTTCCTTTCTCACAAATAGATTCATGGCTAACATAGACACAGAAACAGCTAACAATTCCTACTCCATAACTCATTTTATTCAAACTCAACTCTCAAAGTTATCTCAACAGGTACTCAGTTGGTACTCCAAACCTACAAGAGAAACTGTTCTTCATGAATAGACTACACTACTCCAAACCACAAGACTTTCTAAACACTACTTCTAAACAACCACTGCTAAAAAAAAAACAAAAAAAAAAAAAAACAATCCAGTTGTAACTGGGTTATAGCTTTCATGTGAAGGTCCTAAATTAGTTTCATAGTAGGGGTAACTACATAGGGTACTTTTTCATCCATTCTTGAGACACTTTACTGAGAAGAATATGTTCCAGCTCCATCCATGTAAACATAAAAGCGGTAAAGTCTCCATCTTTCTGGTGCATCTTACAAGGGTATATGTGAAACTTAGTAAATGTGGAATGTAAATGTCTTAGCAAAATAACTAAGAAAATGCCAGGAAGGCTATGTTAACTAGTGTGATGAAAATGTGTTAAACAGTCTATGAACCAAGTGTATGGTGCCCCATGATCATACTAATGTATATGATCTATGTACATATGCTATGATTTAATAAAAATAAAAATTAACTATTTTAAAAACTAAAAAAAAAAAAAAGAACAGTCCGAAAGGAAAAGGAAAAACTTACATCCTCCCGACAAAAGAATCATAATCGTCCTCTAGTTGGCCAATTGAAACTACAAGCCCTTCTCAGCAGGAAGAAGCTACAGAAGAGAGAAATCTACCTCCCCTATCCCAAGGCCAACCCCCTATTTTTATCAAGAAGGGAGGAATGTTAGCTAATTGACCCAGAGAAAGCCCCTCCCCCAGAAAAGCCCCTCCTGCTTTCTACAGACCGAGATTAGCTATCTCACTCTTAAAGTTATGACTACCCGCTGAAAATTTCAAACTTATGGCTTGCCCCTAATGCCTCTTCTGGCCAGAGCAGTAAATCCTTATTGGCTATTTTACTATCCCATCATCATTCTAAGACTTCCCCTAAATGAACTTATATAGCTCTCTCTCACATGCGTGCTCTCTCTCTCTCCCCTCCTCTCTCCTCCTCTCTCTTCCTGTCTCTCTCGAACTCTCCTCTATCCCCCTCTCCCTTTCCTCTATCTCTCTTTTCTTCTTCTCTCTCTCTTCTTTTCTCTCCTCCTGATGCTGCTCTGCAGCATCCCTCCCTCGCCAATGAAAACCTTTCCTACAAGCCTTGGTGGTCTGTGAGATCTTTGCTGGTCGAGTGCCCCCCCCACCTTTCAACATCTATGGTGCATTTTACAAGTTTACATAATCTACTAAGTGTAGAATATAAATGTCTTAACACAGTAACTAAGAAAATGCAGTGAAGGCTATGTTAACCAGTTTGATGAAAGTATTTCAAATTATATATAAAACCAGCAAATTGTACCCCATAATCACATTAATGTGACTAGCTATTATTTAATTTAAAAACAAACAAACAAAAAAAAACTATTTCTGAGTGGAAAAATTAAAAAAAAAGAAGTTTGTGAAAAAAGGTAAATGTAAGAAAAGGAGGTTTGGAAACAGGTTGTATGAACTCATCAGTTAGGGAAAGAACTTCTAACTGCCTTCCCCAAATCATCATCCCTCATCAGCAAGAAGCATTTTAGAATAGTCATCACCCCCTGTCCCTTCAAGGCAGTAAACAGAAAAATTGCAGGAAAAGAAGAAAGCCAGGCCCAGAAATATTTTTGGCAAAAAAAAAAAAAAGGAAAGAAAGAAAGAAAGAAAGCCAGCCAGCCAGGCCAGAGAGGCCTTCAACAAAAAAGAAAAAAGAAAAAAAAAAAAAAAAAAAGACAGGATAAAAGAAAGGCAGGCCTGAAAGACCTTCAGCAAAAAAAAAAAAAGGAACAGAAAAAAGACAGATAAAAAAGAAAGCAGGCCAGAGAGACAGAGAATAAAAGAAAGGTAGGCCAGAAAGACCTCTGGCAAATGAGAAAGCAGGCCAGAGAGACCTTTGGAAAAGGAATAGACACAAAAAGCAGAGAAATGAAAAGCAGATCAGTGTACTATCATGACAATTCAGATAGGAAACCAGTTGAATTGTTTCCCAGTTAAAACTATCTTAAGATACACAAAAGGGGGGAAATGTAGGAGACACCTGATAAGAAATACCTTGGTAATAAGGGAATGGGGAAGGGATTGGTCTTTCATTAAAAAGCACAAGAGTACATAACAGATACATCCTTACTTGGCAGATTCCACACCTATGAGATAAATAGCCAAGGGATCACTTCTATAAATAGCCATGGGAAAAGTTATTTGAGGCTCCTACTAAGACTGACTGATACACCTTTGAGGTGTGCCAGCACCTCTGACCTGACTGAAAAAACTGGCTCCTCCTGATATGGAGCCTTACCTGACTGAGACAATGGGCTACCTGGCACCTATGGGGAGCCATACCCCGAGCAAGTGTGCATGGCATTCTGCATCCTGCCAGTTTCCTGGACCGGGGCTGGTGACCTAACATCCTGGCTCTGACATTTGATTCTGATTTTAGATTTCCTTTTGATTATTTTCCACTTTCTCAGCAACTTCCTTCATTGTTTTTTGGTTATTTTCCACTTCACTTTCTCAGCAATTTCCTTCATTGTTTTCATCATTTGTATTTTAAATTCCCCTTCTGTCATTTCTAACATTTCTTTATAGGTAGAATCCTTTGGAGTAGCTACCTCATGGACTGTTGGGTAGGCGGGGGGAGTTTCTCTGGACTGGTTTTTCATGTAGCCAGAATTTTTCTGCTGATTCTTCTTCATGAGTGTTTTCTTTTATCTGTTTCCTTGCCCTAATTTTCCATTCACTTCCTCTTGTTCTTTAAGTTACTATGCCTCTGGCCTAAGGTTTTGATGAGTCCTTTTGATATGGGACGAAAAGGATAAGAATATTGAATAGCAAGAAGGGAAGAAAGATTTTTTAAAAGAGAGAAAGGAGAGGAGGTGACTAAAAGGGAATATTGACAAACGGAAGAGAGGCACAGAAAGAGGGAGATAGGATTAATAAAAATGTACAATAGGAAACTTTGACCCAATCTTAAAAACCCTCAACCTCTGGGGATATTGGGTTAGGTCATTCCCTTGAGGTCAGCAGCTCTTTGACAGCCTGTTCAGACACAGTACCCCACCTCCACCAAATAGAAAGGAAAGACAAAAATACCATAAATCAAACCAAACCAAACAAACAGAAAACCTTACAGGATAAAATTGGGGGGGAAATCAAGTAATAGGGGCAGGAACACTAGGAAAAATGAAATCTTGCTGAATATTGCCTGTGCAACAGGAGATCTTCTGGGGTATGAGACGTTAATCACAATGCTAATACAGCTCTGTGAGATGGACACTGGAGGCCTCTGCTGATTTCTCAAGCCCCACAGGGTTGAGATCCTAAATCTCTCCTCAGCCCACTTAAAAGACACTTTAAACCATTAACTGTGGCTAAGCAGAATCTGTCCCAGGAAAGCACTTATTGTTGGGATCTCTCCTAAAGTGGTTGCCCATTTATCCAGTGCACCAAACTGGTCTCACTCTATGCCCCTGAGGGCTGAGGCTGCAAGGCAGCTCTGCTACTGCCAAACACTGAAATCTCCACTCTTCCCCAGCATCTCAGTCCTGGCCTTTGGTGCTGCTCAGTCAGTAGATCACTAGCCCAAGGTTTCCCAGCCTGAGCCATGCTCTGCAACCCTGAGGGCAGAGACTGAAGGGGCAGTTCTCCCAAAATGGCTGCAGACACAGTCCATGGCCAAAGAATATTAGCTCTGTTCCAGCTTAGCAGCTCAGTCTGAGGCCCTAGAAAATGCTTAAAGTCATTTACACTCTCGCTCAAGTTCTCCCAAGGTAGTTCAACCAAAAGCCCAAGTCTAAAAAACAAAACAGCCCGCAGGGAAGGCCTTTCCTATTTGCAATCTCACTGCTGTTGAAATTACAGTTGTGGCAGCCATGGCCTCAGACTGAATGAATGCAACCACGTGCCTCTTCTCCACTGCTTTTGTCCTCCTCCTGGGGTGAAGAAGTCTCTTGCTGTCTCTCTGAATCCCCAAAAGGATGTTTCTGCGTAAAGCCCACAGGCCAGAGATGCCGGGAGTCTTCTTTCCCCCATCTCACTGTGCCCAGTTGCAAAGAAGCTGTTACTCCGCAACCATCTTATTCCCTCCCCACAAACTACCAGATTTTTAAAAGTGGCATAGTTTAAATAGATGCAACACCAAAGAAAACAAACAAATGGTTATCCAATTAGCACATATAATGATGCTCAAGAGCATTGGTCATTAGGAAAATACAAATGAAAACAACCATGAGATATCACTTCACACCTATTGCTATAGAATGGATACAATTCAAAAAGAATAATACCAAATGTTGGTGAGCAACTGAAGTGCTCTTTCATAAATTGTTATTGTATGTGTAAAATGGTTCAACCACATTGTAAAACAGTTTGGCAGTTTCTTAAACACTTTCATACAACCTAGGTATTCCACTCCTGTTCATTTACCCAAGAGAAATGAAAGTATATGTTCATAGAAAGATTTTTTTTTTAGAGACAGAGTTTCAGTCAGTCATCCTCCATAGAGTGCCATGGCGTTACAGCTCACAGTAACCTCCAGCTCTTGGGGTTAGGTGATTCTCTTGCCTCAGCCTCCCAGTAGTTGGGACTACAGGTGCCCGCCAGAACGCCCACCTACTTTTTGTTGCAGTTTAGCCAGGGACGGGTTTGAACCCGCCACCCGCGGTATATGGGGCTGGCACCCTACTCGCTGAGCCACAGGTGCCACCCCATAGAAAGACTTTTATACAAATGTTCACAGTAGCTTTATTTATAATAGCAAAAAAAAAAAAAAAAAAAAGGAAATATCTTGAATGTCCAACAACCCATGAAAGGTTAAACACATTATGACATCCATATCATAAAATACTATTCCAGAAGAAGAAGAATAAACTATTGATACATGCAACAACATGGATGAACTTCAAAATAATTTATGCTGAATGAAGGTAGCCAAGTAAAATGGAGTAAGAATTATATGATTACATTCCTATAAAATTCTTAAAAATTAAATCTAATGTATAACCTCAGAAGACAGATCAAAAGTCATCTTGGAGGGGCAGGAGTGAATACTTACAAAAAAAAGAATGATGACATTTCAGGTGATAATGGATGTGTTTATTATCTTGATTGTGTTGATGGTTTCAGAAGTGTGTACATATGTCAAAAATCATCAAACCTATGGTGCATAATACAAGGGTACATGTCAGGTTTAGTAGTACAGAGAATAAATGTCTTAACACAATAATTAAGTAAACAAGATGAGGTATATATTAACCAGTGTGATGCAAGCATTCCTAATTTTATATGAAATCAGAACATTGTACCCCATAAATGCATTAATGTGTACATGATACTATGTGTTTATGATTTAATAAAAAATAATAAAAATAAAAAATAAATAAAATAAAATAAAATGTAATGATTTAATTTTTAAAAAATCATCAAATTGCATAATTTAAGTATATTCAGTTTACTATTTGTCAACTGTATTTCAATAAATATATAAAATATATTCTGTATTTTAAAAACAGGCAGAGTCATACTTCTGACACAAACACTATTCTATACACTGAATCATTTGGCATTATTAGGCTTTTAAATTTAATATAAAATATAAAAAAAGTACTTAGTTTAGTTTGCATTTTTATGATAATTGTGATTGAATTGATTTCAGATGTATATTGCCTATTTTGGTTTCATCTTTCATGATATTTCTACTCACCTTTGCACACTTTTACTATGGATCATTTCTGTTTCTTTTACTTTACGTTAAGTCTTTTGTTTTATTGTTTGAGATTCTTTGAGGGTACAAAGAACCATGCTACATTGATTTCATTTGTTAGGTAAAGTCCCTCTTGTAATTGTGTTCCACCCCCAAAATATGTGTCACATACTGTAACCTCACACTCCCTCTCTACTTTCCTCCCTCTGCTCTTTTCTTCCCCCACCATGTATTAGATCAGGCGTCCCAGTCCGCGGGCCACATGAGGCCTTGTGAATTGTATTTGTTCCTGTTTTGTTTTTTACTTCAAAATAAGATATCTGCAGTGTGCATAGGAATTTGTTCATAGTTTTTTTTTTTTAAAAAATACTATAGTCTGGCCCTCCAACTGTCTGAGGGACAGTGAATTGGCCCCATTTAAAAAGTTTGAGAATGCCTGTGTTAGATCAATAATTGTCCTCATAACAGAGTTGAATACATAGGATTCTTCACTCTTGTGATGCTTTACTAAGAATAGTGTGTTCCACTTCCATTCATGTTAGTACAAAATATGTAAAGTCCTCATCTTTTTTAATGGCTGAATAGTATTCCATGGAATATATATACTACAGTTTGTTAATCCATTTCTGGGTTGGTGGACATTTAGACTGGTTTCACATTTTGGCGATTGTAAATTGAGCTGCAATAAATGGTCTAGTACAAGTGTCCTTATGGTAAAAGGATTTTTTTTTTTCTTCTGGGTAGATGCCCAGTAATGGCATTGCAGGATCAAATGGAAGGTCTAGTTTGTGTTCTTTGAGGGTTCTCCATATTTCCTTCTAAAATTTCTCCTTATATTTCTGCATTATTTCTTATCTGTTTTATATTGTTGCAAAAATTTTTCCAAGTTTTGTGATATAATAAACACTTAACTATATTTTATTTATAGTCATTTAAATATTTGTTTCCAATGAAGATTATTGGCTTTATTAAAATATACGCTTATTTTTAAAACATAGATGATAGAGAAGAGTATACATTTAAGATGATAATCATGGGCGATACCCTCTCCCTATGATGACCCTCAGAGCCATGTTGACGACTTTCTTTAAAACTTCTTTTTAGGTAGATACTAAGTAATGTGTGTTATTTCTACCCTTGGTGTCTTTTTAACCCCGCACTACAATTGCACCTCCACCCTGAACCCTTCCTATGGTGAATCCTTCCATACCTTTCTCCATCATTACACAACCCTCTATATACATATACATACATGAATAGCTGTTATGTTAGCAAAATTTTAAACTTGGTCATTTATTCCTAAGTGTCTATATTTCTTAGTATGTGGGAGTTGCCCAACAATATTCACCAGTGTGTAGGCTTTGAAGGTAGCTCTGATACCAGTGGTCAGTTTCTAGAAATTAAACCTGTATTTTTTGCTGGCAGGTAGAATGTCTAGTTTTATTAACAGGCTTTTGAGGGATGCATACAGAATGACTTTAGGAATAGAAGCCATTGAGTGCATTAAGGAAAAGAGGAACAAGGCCCGAGAAAGAAATTTGTAGGAAAGTTATGATGGTTTGCAATATATCAGGAGGTTAGGCTGTACTACATATCCAAGAATTCCCTTTCTTATATGTTTATAATTAGGGTTGGCCACACAAGAGAGCCTGAGTATATTTGGAAGGCAGAAGGGTGACAGAAGCCATTTTGTTACCATGCATGTTACTGCTGATCTGTTGACTCAGTTTTCATGAGGTAGAAGCTGGACTGGGTGTGTGTGTTTAGGTCTGTGATAAAAAGGCTCAGGAGGCCTCCTCTGGATTACCTTCTCACAAAGGTCTGTGGCTGCAAGAATGGACATGGTTTCAGTATTTTCTTGTGGGATTTGAGGCTGAGCTTCCCCTTTTCTTTGCCTGTGTTATGAACTTCAACTAAAGCATCAGATGCAGACACAGCATTATAGGGACTGCTTAACTAGACTTATGATATTTTCAACTTATGATGAATTTTTTGGGACATAATTATACTTTAAATGAAGGAATCAAGGAATGCATGTGTGTATGCGTGTGTGTGTGTGTGTGTGTATAATCCCCTTTATATTCTGTTAGCTAGCCTCCAAGTCACCCAAAGACTTTCAAAAGGGCTTACTTTCTTGGGTCACATCACCCTCTTCCTATCACTATCTACACACACACACACACACACACACACACACACACACACACACACACTTACTTTACTTATTCTATATATCAGGTTGAACTCTGATATAGTAAATAGTACCTCAGAATGATTCTAGAAGGCAAGAATCTTACCGACAAGTTCTTTGAATTGTTTCTGAGTTTTCTTGAATTGATTCTCTAAACTGATTCTATTTAGAAGGGCTAATTACTCTTTTTTCAGTGATAAGGACCACATTAGAAGTCTAGAGAAAAAAGTGGTAGAAAAGTCACTCAAATTGTCAACTTAAGAGACGTGTAATTAGGTAGCTATAGGAAGCAAGGCTCTGGGTGCCCAAGTATGTGGTACTTTAGAAAATTTTAATCAAAATAAGAAGTATATGCAGCTGACTGGTTGATCCTAACTAGAGAGAGTGAAGAAAGTAAAGGATGAGTTCAGAGCTTCAATTCTCACCCCAAATCTGCAAAAATGATCTTTTGTATCTACCCTGAAATAAACCCTTTTATTGTAGCTGTAAGATTACAATTTCAGAAAGCCAAACCCAAAATATCTTCCTGAGAATGGTTAAAATACAATCCAAACTGACTCACAGGGTCTCTTATGTTAATGTTAGAGCATTGACTGGGAAGGAATGAAATATTGAAATTTAAAACAGGGACATATGGGTAGAACCTAATGAAGCTGAGGGTATCAATTCCCTCAGTTCTGATGAATCTTCTTTGCCAGTATGAATCAATTCCTGCCCAAGGATCTTACTACCACTTTGCCTGAAGAATCTGTAGTAGCCTCTCCTGAGGTAGTTGCCTTGCAAGGAGCTTCTAATTCTCTTCACCACTGATCTTTGCTTCTAATGTGAACACTGGATGACTGGGGCCAAGAGGTGACATTTTATCACAAAAGACAAGGTGGGCAGGATAAACATAATAGACAATATTGCCAAGCAGTGAACAGATTAGTCTGAATCACAGAGGCTAATAGTGTTGGTTAATTAATCATGGAGTCCTCAAAATTAAAAAAAAAAAAAAAGATGGGCTGGTTACTAAATTCTTACTTGCTCTATCTGAGCAGAAGTGACCTACATGTAGTGAACAGAGTGAAACTTGAATTGAAAAAACATAAAATTACAATTCCTAAATAAATTTTCACACAAGACGCGTTTGTAACCTAGATCTCCTTGAAAGAAAGTTGGTGGCACGTTTCCTTGAGAAAGGACCCTGCTACACTGTTAACAATTTATACTGTTACTTTTTCTTCCAGCTTTCCCCCAAAGGCATATATGGCCATTTACCAGGGTGCCTGTGAAGTGGAATAAAAACAAATCATATTCTTAAGGTATTACTGAACACTTACTCTGAACTGATACTAATTTTTGGAGACCCAAACAGAGTAGTGGCTTATGGAAGTCAAGTGATCAACAGACATTCAACATAGTTCAATCTCTCTGTGGCTTAATGTGTCTGCAGACGCACTCTGTAGTTATTTCACTCAATTCCAAAATTCATATTTAGAATAAACATACTTAGCCACTGGAAGCTTCTCTATACTGGTTCCCTGATCTATGGAGTAAGGGCTCTTACAATGGAAAAGGCAAAGTATACACCACTGGAACTGTCTCTAATTATAAAAGCACTAAATACAAAGAAATATAACGTTTCTGGATAGATTTCTGACATGAAAGATGCAGAGGTAGTGATTCCAACCACGTCTTATTCAACTCCCCTATTTGCCTAGGGCAGAAGACAGAGTCAGCCTTGGATAATAATATCATACCCTTGTAAGTTTCATCAGGTTGGTAAGTAGAACCGAAGTTCAAGTTCTAGATGTGGTTTTATTGTTTGAGCAAAATTAGTACATTCCTTGGACCTGGTATATAGCTATTGATCTGAGAAATGCTTTTTTTTTTCTATACTTGTTAGTAAAGATCACCAGAAGCAATTTTTTTTTCTTTGCAAGTCTAGCAATACACTTTTCCTATTTATATAAGGAATGTATCATCAACTCTTCAGACATGTGTTACAATTTAGTCTCAGACCTTGATAATTTAGTCTCAGACCTTGATTGCCTTTCTCTTCCACTGGATACATGTAGGATAATATTTAGAAATAAACATATCCTACATCAAGCACACAAAGTGAACTCAGTGTGAGTTTAAAATGGCTTGCTATTCTTACATAGGCTTAAGTGACTTGGGCCCCCCCTGAGGTACACACAGAGCTGACTTGCCTAAAGTTAAAATTCCACAAGCTGATTCTCTGACATCATGCACCCCGTTAAGCATGAGGCCAAAGGGCGTGCCACCCCTCCTCAGAGATACAGGCCAGAGGGTTGATGTATGTTAAAAACATATTGTCAGAGGTCTATAGGTGTTGTGCCCTGTGGAGAAACACAGTCATTAATTAATGCTGGGGACACTGAGTGAACGCTTGAAGGTACTCTTCCATTAACTCTGTTCCCTGTGGCTGTTTTCTTCTTTGTGATCTTTATTTAGATACCTGCCCAAGAGATTAGTCAGTGTCTAGAAAAGAATGTTTACTGAAGAAGTGATTGTGTTGATGTAGTAACAGTATAGTTCCTTACAAGTTAATTTAAGATAAGTAAAATGAGGTAATGGTGAAACTAACAGATGATAGATTAAGTGTGTACAGGACTAGAAGTGTATAAAATCAGACCCCTGAATAAAGAACTTTGATACACACCATCCCATGCTGTGTAGTCTGTTTCTTGCTCCCTTTTCTTAACATTGCAGGAGTGAGCTTATTCCTGAAGGCTACAAGACTGTCTCTCTGCAGCATTTGCACTTACACCAACAATAGACATAAAATTTTTACATTAAATTGACAGTATTGTGATGATTGGGCCTGGTTGAAAGGAGATACAATTGGTAATATATTTGTGTGTCAGAAGGTGGAAAAGAAATTCCATAAAAATTCAGCCACCTTCCACCTCAGTGAAATTTCCAGTGGCCCAGTGGTCTGACGCAAGTTGAGACATACCTTCAAAGATGAAAGATAAGATATTGCACCTAGTAAAAGAGAGACACAAAGCAGGATGTCCCTTTTTGGATTTTGGAAGCAATATGTGCTTCATTTGATGTGCTACTCTGACACATAAGTGTGACTAGTTTTGAGCAAGATCCAGAACAAATGAAGGCTCTGAAACAGGTCCAGGCTGTCATTAAAGTAGCTCTGCCACTTGTGCGTTTTATCCAGCAGGTTTGATAGTGCCTAAAGAGTCAGTGACATATAGAGGTGCTATTTTCAACCTTTGAAGACTACAACAGATAAATCATGATGCAGACAGAGGTCTGAGGAGAAAAAATATGAATGGAACCCTCCAAATTAGTACAGAATGTGAATGTACTAGTTTATCTGTAAATACTCACCAAAGGGTGACTTAAGCTGAGGAAGATTTCAATAATTAAGTAGACAGAATGACCCATTATTTACATACTAGTTAGTCTCTTTCCCCAGCCAAGCCTGTCATTTTACAATAGGCTCATGAACAAAGTGACCTGGGTGACAGAGGTGGAGGTTGTTGATGTATTTATAATGTTTCTACTTTGCTGGGCTGAAATGTATTTCTCAGAATTCTATTTATTCTTTTCAGTTCAGGTGGACCAAAAGATGGATTCTTTCAAGTTATTTCTGGTTAAACTAATTTTGCCTTTCCCTTATATCAACTCCAGGGCCAGGCACCAGGTAACTAGGGAGGGGAAGTCCCTATATAGTTTTGAGACTGCTGATGTTATTCAAATTAGTCCATCAATCCTAAGTTATTTCCCATATCCTGCCTTGCCTTTCCCATGGAAACCACAATAAAACTTTTGTCTATACTTCCCTCTTGCTCCTTTCACCTCCTAATTAACTCTTGTGATTTCCTGTGTATCCCAGCATGGTACAGTATCCCCCTTCCTCTGAATAAATGTAAGCAATAAACTCTCCTTTCCAAGTTGTTTGTTTCTGTGTTTGTCATCTTACCATATCTGATTATATAAATCCTGGATACATTTTAAAACAATTGGTAAAATTGAAGTCCATATGGAAGAGAATCCACAGATAAGATATCTTCCTGACATCAAAGTGGTGTTGTCTACTAAGCATAGTTTCTTCACTAACTTCCCAGTCACTTGTGAAGGAAGTGACTTAACTGGTAGTTTTTCTAACCAGCTCATGAGAGGCAGCTCTCCACCAGAAATGTGAACGCATGAGAAAAAGTTTGGTATTATTATAATTACTGAGAAGTACATTTTTGAAGGAGGGAGAAAATTACAGTTATATGAGAAATTCCAATGATAATTGGAATTTAAGTTATTAAAGTCTGATTAAGTTGTAAAGGTCATATTGGAAATGCTTATCTTCAGACAACTACTCATCCTTTACATCATTCTGTCTCCATGGCTATAATGTCAGGACTTGTATCCAATTATTGTATTGATGATCTCATTCATGACAAAGTAACAGACACTGAAAAAGTTGCTCCTCTGCCTTTAATGTCTATTCAACCCAATATGGAGAAAAAAATGTGTTTTTTAATTTATTTTTATTAAGTCATAAACACATAAATCATGTATACATTAATGCATTTATGGGGTACAATGTGCTGATTTGATACACCATTTGGAACGCTTACATAAAACTGGCTAACATAGCCTTCACCTCAATTAGAAAAAATGATTTTAAGAAAACTTATTTCCTTTCTTCTCACCACTAGATGTCAAAACCAAGTTTTACAATTTAGAGATGAGTGGCTTATTTCTTGAAGTCCATATTAAGTATATTTCATCTTCAGTTGTCTCTATACAAAACATTTCCTTATAGCCATCTGAAATGTTTACTGGGGCAGAATTAAAAAGCATCAAGCATTTTTAGTTCTTTGAGTATTCTCCAAACTTCTTTCCAAAAAGAACGTATTAGCTTGCATTACCACCACCAGTGAAGAAGTGTTCTCTTCTCTCCACATCAACACCAACATCTGTAGTTTGGGGACTTTGTGATGTGGGCTACTCTTAATGAAGTTAGATAATATCTCAAAGTGGTTTGATTTGTATTTCTCTGATCATTAAAGATAATGAGCATTTTTGCATGTGTTTTTAGGCCATGCACCTCTCTTCTTCAGAGAAGCTTCTGTTCAAGTCTCTTGTTCATAAAGAAATGGGGTTATTTGTTCTTTTCCTATTGATCATTTTGAGTTCTCTGTGAATTCTAGTTATCAGACCTTTGTTGGAAACATAACCTGCAAAAATCTTCTCCCATTCTGAAGGCTATTTGCTTTACATACTATCTTCTCACATTCTGAGGGCTGAGCACAGCCCAATTCATAATTGCCAAGTCATGGAAGTAGCCCAAGTGCCCATCAACCCATGAATGGATTAATAAATTGTGGTATATGCATACCAGGGAATACTATGCAGCCATAACAATATGGATACATTATATCTTTCATGTTTACCTGGACGAAGCTGGAACATATTATTCTTAGTAAAGTAGCTCAAGAATGGAAGAAATAGTATCCAATGTACTCAATACTATTATGAAACCAACATAGAATCACCTGCACTTTCATACAAAGGATAAAGCAGAACTATAGTCCAGAAAGAAGGGAAGAGGAAAGAAAGGGGAGGGGTGGGGGAAGAAGGAGTGGGGGTGATGAGGAGGAGGGAGAATATTTGGTGGGACCTCACCTAATGTGCACAATGAAAGGGTACATGTCAAAACTATTAATGGTAGAGTATAAATGTCTTAACACAATAAATAAGTGAGGTGAAGGTTATGTTAACCAGTTTATGTAAACATTTCAAATTTTATATCAAATAAGCACATTGTACCCCATAAATGCATTAATGTATGCAGTTATGATTCAATAAAATAAAATTCCACTTTTTATTAAATCATAGCTGTGCACATTAATGCAATCATGGGATACAATGTGCTGGTTTTATACACAATTTGAAATGTTTTCAACAACTGGTTAACATAGCCTTCATGACATTTTCTTAGTTGTTGTGTTAAGACATTTATATTCTACACCTAGTAAATTTCACATGTACCCTTGTAAGATGCACCATAGGTGTGATCCCACCAATTACATCTTTTGTATTCCTATCGGAAACTAATGCATTGGTATTTTTGTCCAAATACCAATTTTTGGATGAACAGAATTGTATTTATAATCCTCAAAATAATCCTGAAAAAAGAATATTTTATTCCAATTGTAATGTTGAGGAAACTGAAGCTCAGGAAGATTAGTTAAATCACCTAAGGTTATGCAGTTTAAGGTGCATAGGTGAATAGAAGAGGAACTTAAATATAGTAATCATTCAATAAATATCATTATGTGAATAGTTGTTTTTTATACTAGGTCTCATAACTATTAAACATACTTTTTTAAAATCACTCCACAAACTTGATTAACTAGCTTTGTTTTTTATTTTGCTGCTAATGTGCTATTTTTTTTTCATATTTGTCCAATAGCATTTTGTCCAAAGCCATTTTTAGTACATTAGTTACATATCATGGAAGTGCTACATAACTTGAAATTCAAGAAAATTTATTGTTATAGTTTAAGCAATTAGATGATTTACTTTTTTCTAATGTGCTTTAGGGTTTTGAAATACACAGTGAAATAAAATTATTTCTACACAAAAATAAATACCATCAAGCATGTCAGAGAAGGTGAGAGTACATTTGGAACAAGGACGTTTTTGCAGTCAACAGAAGGATGCCAGAACTTATACCACTTTCAGCTCAAGCAAGACTTTTCAGAGAAAGCTGGTATCATTAGGGGACTACCAGAAATGGGAAAATTGGATGTAGTGTGGAAAGGAAACCTAGGTGAAATGGCAATGCTATAAACATTCCAACTTGAAAGAGAATCTCGAGGTTATGGAAACATGAAGCTGTCTTTGGAGACAATCCCAGATGCTTTAATTCTAGAAGAGCCTTTTCAAATTACCTTCAAGATGAAAACTTCAGTGATAGAAAAATTAAATTTCTTTTGAAAATGTGCGATACAGCTTCTATTTGTTGGTGTGGAAATTTGGGAAGGCATCTTGGAAGCTTGCTCCAAATTCATCTCTCTGTTTTACCCTAACACTATTGTGCTTAATATTTGGCCTGCAAAGTGTCTCTGGTATAGAGATAAGAGATAGATTATTAAAGCAAACATATCACTATGATAATGTTCCAAATGTCTGTCTAATACCTTACATAGTTAAAATGAAAACCTGAAGAAAAGTTCCAATGCTTTGTTTTCCAGGGACTTTCACAAAAGAGTTTTTCATACATGTGTCAGTAGAAGAATGGTTAAAAATAGCAAATATAAAGGAAAATTATTTTAATTAACTTCCTTTGAAACTTTGAATGCTTTTGATAATTATATATTTTCTGATTTCTAAAAAAATTCTGTTCATTTTTGTATTACGTGAAGTACTTCCTAATTCTGTGCTTGTATACTTTCTAATTTTTATAACTTCTTTAATGGAATTACAGGCAGCCATTGCACTTTTTCTTTTCCTTAAGAATAAAACCACCCATTTAAAGTGATAATACTTGCCTTCCATAAATCCTTAATATCACTTGACACTTCCTATTTCAGTAAAACTGGTATAAAGAGAATATAAAATCTCAGAAGTGATTTGATAATTTATATAACTATTGCAGTATATTTGGTAAGATTTCAACTTTATACTGTTTAATATTTTCCTCTTTCCCTTCAGCCAACAAAAAGAATAACAGTGCTTATTATAATTAAGAATTATCCTCATTATTTGAACTTGTTGACATTTGCTACTTTGAGAAATACATGACCTTTTCTAATAATACTTCAAATTATTGGAGCTGAGGCAATGCATGTATGTAACATATTGAACTGACTCCTTTTTGTTTACATCTCCAGTAAAATTCTATGAACTGAGGAGTTCATTTATTTTCACCAGTTGTTATTTTTACAAAGACCTTTGTGAAAACTACTTGAATTACTTTATTCTTTTTTTTTAGACATACTGTCACTTTGTCACTCTTGGTGGAGTGGTGAGGCATCATAGCTCACAGCAACCTAACACTCTTGGTCTCAAATGATCCTCTTGCTTCAGCCTCCCAAGTAGCTGTGACTACAGGTGCCTGTGCAACACTTGGCTATTTTTAGAAATGGTGAATCACTCTTTTTCAGGCTTATCTCCAACACTTAAGCTCAGGCATCCACCTAGGCTGGCCTCCCAGAGTGTTAGGATTATAGGCATGAGCCACTACACCCAGCCTTACTCAGTTTAGTATTAAAACTAGCAAAAAATGTATACTTTCCCTTTTATTCAAAGGTAAAATCAATGTCTTTATAAACTGAAAATGTGCCACTTCCTTTTGTAAGCTAAATTTAGTGGGTTTATACAGAGTCTGGAAGTCTAAACTAAAAACCAAAAATTACATTATAACAAAGATATTTGTACCAGAATATTTATAGTAGCCCAATTCATAATTGCTCAGTAATGGAAAAAGCCAAAGTGCCCATCGATCCACAAATGGATTAATAAATTGTGGTATATGTACACCATGGAATATTATGCAGCCTTAAAAGATGGAGACTTTACCTCTTTCATGTTTACATGGATGGAGCTGGAACATATTCTTCTTAGTAAAGTATCTCAAGAATGGAAGAAAAAGTAACCAATGTACTCAGCCCTACTATGAAGCTAATTTATGGCTTTCATAGGAAAGATATTACCCAGTTATAACCTAAGAATATGGGGAAGGGGGAGAAGGAAGGGAGGAGGGGGGAGTATGGGCGGAGGGAGGGAGGGTGATTGGTGGAATTACACCTGCGGTGCATCTTACAAGGGTACATGTGAAACATAGTAAATGTAGAATATAAATGTCTTAACACAATAACTAAGAAAATGCCGGGAAGTTTATGTTAACTAGTGTGATGAAAATGTGTTAAACGGTCTATAAAACCAGTGTATGATGGCCCATGGTCGCATTAATGTACACAGCTATGATTTAATTTAAAAAAAAAAAAAAAAAACAGTCACCTAGCTAACAAGTGGAAAATTAAAGATTTGCTCACAACTTTTTCTTCCAGAAAAGTTTGAGTTCCTAATCATGGATGAAGCTGGTATTTGAAGAGAAGTGAACTGCAGTTTGTATCAGTTTTTCAGTTTTTCTTTAGAAAAAGAAAATCATTTTATACATTAACTAATTACTGACTTTTAAGAATGCAAAATACATCATCTTCAATGATGATATTTTCCTTAAGCCTCTACCACTCCACATTGTTTTTCTTTTATTGTTTAGGCATTAATTTCTTTGTGTGAAAGCAATTTATAAATGCATCATCCATGGAAATAACAGAAGTTAGAATCCCCCTTCATTTGCTTCTTTAGGCCTAGGAGTGGTAATGGATTTCCTACTATTATTATATTTGAATTACTGCATTACACCTTCAATCTTACTTGACTCACTGGCCACATATTTGTACATAATTCTCTTATTAACTTTTACCCAATTCTCTATTTTTTATTGAGATGCTGACTGATAATTAAAAGTGTACATGTGTTCATATACACACTCCCCAAACACAAATACATGTTCTCATAACAAACTGTGACATTGAAATTAGTGGCACCAAATTATGAAACAGAATTTTGTACACATGAGGTATAAGAATTTCTGAGATCATTGAAGGAAAAGTGTTAAGAAGTCAAAGACAAGTGACGAGTGAAATATGAAATGAAAGCAGGATCTAGGTAATAAATGGTATTCATTTTATTCCACGTTTTTATCTTAAATTAACATTGTAAATGCTTATAATGAACATGTGTCCAAAATTTGTATGTTGGAATCTAAGACCCAATGTGGTAGTATTAAAAGATAGGGCCTTTATGGGGTAATTAAGTCATGATGGTTCTTATTTCATGAATTGGATCAATACCCTTATAAAAGGAGTAAAAAGACATAGATAGCCCATTTTTCCCTTTCACTATTCTGCTGTGTAAGGACACAGCAACAAGGTGCCATCTTGGAAGGAAAGTGCAAGCCTTCGCCTATCACTTGATCATAGACTTATCATCCTCTAGAACTGTGAGAAATAAATTTGTGTCCATGATAAATTACCTAATCTGTTTTGTTGTTTTTGTTGTTGTTTTTGTTGTTGTTATAGCAGTACAAATGAGATAAGATGGTCATACTTAGGAACAATCATCTCATGTTAAATATTCACTTACGCTTCTTCCCACCTGTGTTTGGAATTTAGAGATTCGATAGGAATAGAAGTTGAGCCAGTTGTGATACTTCTGCCTTCATTCAGACAATAAACAAGATGATTCAATAGACCAGTGGTAGTATGAATATAAAAGTAGTTGCAGAGAGAACTATATTTTAAGGAATGAAATCAGGATGATTCTAAGAATACATTTTATTGAACAACTGCAGTATTAGGGGTTTGTCCCTTTTATGTTTCCCCTTGTTCATAGACTGTATTGTTCCCAGGAGAGGTTGTGGATATTGTGCTACATATAGACCGTTTCTTTTGTTATACCAGGTAAGTACTGAATTAACTGTTGGCCACTGGTCCCTTTCTCACAGATTTTCCCCCGTCCTCTTATTTTGCCAAATTTTCTAGTATGAGTGACTGTATGGATAGAAGAGATCTTGCCTGACCTGAAGAACATGAGAGGATACACAGTTAAAAGTTGGAAGTCATTGAAAAGAATATCATAGAATGGTTAAGAAAACATATCACAGAGTAGTGCAAGCACTGAATTTTGAAAGAAATTTTATCTGAATTGTGTCTACTTCATGAATTCTATTTGACCTGGCATGTTTAATTAACTTTTTTGGCCTTTATTTACACACTGCTAAAATGGTGCTTAAAAAGAGTAAGCTATGGGCTGTGCCTGTGGCTCAGTGGGTAGGGTATCGGCCACATACACTGAGGGTTACAGGTTCACTGAGGCTGACAGGGGCCAGGTAAAGCAACAATGACAATTACAACAACAACAAGAAAATAGCTGGGGGTTGTGGTAGATGCCTATAATCCCAGCTACCTGAGAAACTGAAGCAAGAGAATAGCTTAAGCTCAGGAGTTTGAGATTACTGTGAGCTGTGATTCCCCAGTACTCTACCCAGGGAAAAAGCTTGAGACTTTGTCTCAAAAAAAAAAAGAAGAAAAAGAAGAAAAAGAAGAAGAAGAAGAAGATTAAACTATAACAGTTGTAGTGCCCTCGTTTTACACACAGCCCTTTCTATGGAATTTAATTTTTCCCAACAATCCTACAAGGTAGTTAGTCTATACTGTAAATGATACACTTTTTGTGCTTCCAACTTTACAGTTAGATCCAACTATTAAACACTCTTTGTGTAAATCTTCACATAGAATACCTCAGACCTTGCCACCCAATACCTCAGAATTTGATTATACTATTCTGTTATGCTATAACTGGCTGAGAATATGAAAACAAATACTAGAAATGTCATTCCTCTATATAAGGCAGATTTCCTCCTGAAGGAGAAGAGGAACCAGGAAAGAGGTAGGAAGTAATCTGGTGAGTTTCCTGTGTTACTGACATGATGCTTGTTTATGTTATGACTTGACTTTGGCACATCTCAAAGATAATGCATGGCTCTGAACCTCACTATCATTGATAGATTTATATGAAAGTGGTGGATACTTAGAAAGTGGTTCTCATGGTGCTGGTGACACCAGGTGTCATTTTCCATGACTAATACCTTCAACAGAGTCACCTTCAGTGAGAGGAAGACATTAGTTCTATGGAAGTAAATGTAAGTCAGGATTTTTAGTCTATTGAAGGGAGATGAGGTCATCCCAGACTTCACCTCACATGCTGGCCTGGTAAAAGGTGCTCAAGTTCACTATAGTTTAAGGTTGATATCAACCTGACACACCCACCACTTATCAGCAGACTTTGGTGTTTTGTCATTTTATGCTAGACTTAGCTAAAAAGTTTCTTTCTTGGCTAAGGGCCTACAGAAATCTTGTATCTATACCACTCACTTGACAGGGAGTACAGAAAAGCAATTTTTTTCCAGAAGCTCATGAAATGATATCATTAGAGGATATACAGCTGACTTTTCTTCTCATGTGGACCTGTGAGACTCAAACCTAGTGTGAAGTACTGAATGATGTAGCTTCAGATTGCATTTGTCCTCCTCATCATAATTCTTCCTTTCTTACTTCCTCCATTTAACAATATGGGGAAATCTAACAACGATTCCATGTAATTTCTGGGAGGCCATGCATTCTTCTTGAACATTTCCTAGAAATGAAAATACATGACCCTTGCTGGGAGTTAAAAAGTAATTTTTCTATAGAAGCATATAAAGGAGGAAGAAGAGAGTTTGGTATAAAGGAGTCATTTGTTCCTAAGCTATTCTTTTTGAAAATAAGTTCACCATTCAAATATGACTATAAGTTTTTCTGTAAACTAATAATGACAGTTGTTCCTTGTTGTTTAACTCAAGGTGGCATTGAGAGAATGTAAAGTTTGCATAGAAGGATATTGGTAATTAATAAATATAATGTTTTCAATTTAGTAATACAAGAAGTCCCCAGGTTACGAACAATATATGTTCTGTAGACTTGCTCTTAAGTTTAATGTGTATGTCAGAACAGATATATTTACCAATTACCTGTAAAGACTCCATTAGTAATTGTAAAATGTACAGAAAACAGATGTTTGTAACTCAGGGATTGCCTGCATTTAATACACCCCAACAAAGGGAAACTAGCAAGAATTCTGTTTAAAGTAATTGAGTGTAATATGTCAAGTTGAGACTCCAATCAAAGACACAATACCCTTCACAACAGTTTCTGAGAAAATGAAATACCTAGAAATATACCTAACAAAGGACATGAAGAATATTTATACAGAAAACTACAAAACTCTGAGAAAAGAAATAGAAGAACTTAACCAATGGAAAAACATACCATGCTCATAGATAGGAAGAATAAAAATTGTTAAAATGTTCATATCTATGTAAAGCTATCTACGGATTTAATGCAATCCCCAAAATAGTACTGATGTCATATTTGAAGAACTTGAAAAATTAGCATGTAGACTCTGGCCAGATGGCCAACTAGAGACAGCTATCAACAGATGCTCCAGTCCAGAAGGAGAAACTTTGGAGTATGTCAAATCCTTGTTCTTTCCTGGTGATATAATTTTATGCTTATAAAAACCCAGAGACTCCACCACAATGCTGCTGGAAGTTATCAAGAAATACAGTAACATCTTAGGATATAAAATAAATGTCCACAAATCAGTAGCCTTTATATACGGCAATAACAGTCAAGCTGAGAATCAAATCAAAGACACAGTACCCTTCACAGTAGCTTCAAAGAAAATTAAATACCTGGGAATATACCTAACAAAGTATGTGAAGGATCTCTACAGAGAGAACTATGCAAACCTGAGAAAAGAAATAGCAGAAGATGTTAACAGATGGAAGAAAATACCATGCTCATGGCAGGGAAGAATCAACATCTTTTAAATGCTCATACTACCCAAAGTGATCTACAGATATAATAAATCTTAATCAAAGCACTAATGCAATACTTTGAAGAACTTGAAAAAATAGAAATTCTTTTCATATGAAACTGAATGACCAATGCAATTATAAGAAATAAAAATGAATCTGGAGATGTTTAGGTAAGATAGCTGACTAGAAATACCTTTTGCCAGAATCTAATATACACTAGGAGAAGATTTGGACTGACATGAACTCATAGAATTTGAAATTTGGGAGTTGAACGTGAAGAGAAGAAATCGATGTGGACATGATCTCCACTGACCCAAACTGCAAGAGTGAAAAAGAGGAATAAAAACAAAAGAGATCAGTTATAGAGCAACTAGGCCAGAGGTGCCTGGTGCCAAAGGGGATGAGAGGCCTTCCCAATCAGGAGGCCCCACAGCAGGCATTTCAGGAGTGAGCATGGAACAAAGGACCTGGCAATAGGGCTGGTTAACTCCATTTTCTGGGAGTTAACTTCCATATCTGGTCTCACTCCATAAGTTTTAATGCCAAGTAGGTCTGAACAGGGCTCACTATATGTTCCAAATTAGATTATCTCTCAATATGTATTCAGGGATAACCTAATATTTCAACTAAAAAAAGGATAGTTATTTTTAAAGCTGTAAATATGCCAGGGGAGTAGCAAGCAGAAGAATTCAGGCAACATAAAAAAATAGAGCAGATCAACTCCTCTGAGAAATAACAAGAGAGATACAGCAGAAAATAACATCAATTTTTAAAAAATGCTGAAATATCAGGAATAGAATACAGAATATGGATGGCAAATAAGGTTCATGGATTTGAGAAGTTGGAAAAAGAAAACCAAAAAATAATCAAAAAGTTGCCTGAAGAAATTGATGAATTTAGGGCAGCACCTGTGGCTCAAGGAGTAGGGTGCTGGCCCCATATACTGGAGGTGATGGGTTCAAACCTGAATCCAGCCAAAAACAAAACAAAAGAAATACAAAAAGAAATTGCTCATCCTTTTGGATCAGCCCCACCCTGGGAGTGCTATAACCCATTTGCAACCTAGGAATAGGGGGAAGGGGGAAAGAGAGGGAAGGGAGGGGAGAGGTGGGTGGAAGGAGGGGGATTGGTGAGAATACAGTTGTGGTGCATCTTACAATGGTATATGTGAAACTTAGTAAATGTGGAAGGTAAATGTCTTAACACAATAACTGTGAAATTGCCAGGAAGGCTATGTTAACCAGTGTGATATAAATGTGTCAACCGGTCTGTGAAACTAGTGTATGATGCCCCATGATCATATCAATGTACATAGCTATGATTTAATTAAAAAAAGAAAAAAAGAAATAGAAAAAAAGAAAAGAGAGAGAGTGGGAAAAAAAGAAAATAGAATAAATTGCTTAATTTAAAGACAAATCCATCAAAATATTGGATATAATAAGGAAATATATAGCTGAGCTTAAGAAATTAAAAGAGGCATTTGAAGTGCTTCAAAACAAAATTGGGAGCTTCAATAATACAGTAGAACATGGAGAAGAAAGAATTTCAGAAATGAAATGAAGACAGTTGAACTATCCCAATCAATCAAAGAGGCAGAAAAGAAAGAGAACAAAAACAGAAGATTATCTGCAAGAGTTACAGGATTATTCCAAAAGATCAAACATATAAATTATAGGCATTCATGAAGGATAGGATAGTAGTAAAAGAACTAATGCTCTATTCCAAGACATCATAGTGCAGAATTCCCAAAGCACTACAGGAAACACAGCAATTCAGATGGTAGATCATTTCAGAATCCCAACACAATTCAATACAAACTAAGCATCCCCTAGATCCCTAGATGCATTGTAATTAATTCTGCCAAAGTCAATGCAAAAGGGAAAATCCTCCAAGCAGCCAGGCATAAGGAAATTCTTACCTACAAAGGTAAAATATAAGATGCCAGAACAGGATGGTCATTGCACTTTAACCTTTTTTTTTTTTTTTTTAAGTCAGTGTCTCACTTTGTCACCCTTGGTAGAGTGCCATATGTCATAGTTCACAGCAACCTCAAATTCTTAGGATCAAGCAATTCTTTTGTCTCAACTTCCCTAGTAGCTGGGAATATAGCCCAACACAATGCCTAGCTAAGCTATCTTTAGGGGCAAGGTCTCACTCTTGCTTAGGCTGGTATCAAATCTATGAGCTCAAGCAATCCACCTGCCTCAGCATCCCAGAGTACTGGGATTACAACTGTGAGCCAATGTACCTGGCCTGACTTTATCCTCTTAAACAAAATGTTTTTCATCACAGGATTCTGTATCCTGATAAGTTGAGTTTCACTTGTCATGGAGAATCAAATACTTTACTGACAAGCAAGTATTGAGAAAATTTTCTATAACTAGATGAGCTCTACAGGAAGTAGTTACATTCATTCTTCATACTAACCAGCAACATGGTTCATTATCAAAGTAAACATGCCAAGAAATTAAAAAACAAACCTTAGCTTCCACAATGGTGCAAGGGACAAAAATAAGCTCTGGATATCTGAAAAATGAGATGATCAAAACTCTACAATACCTATTTATTTTCTCAATAAATGTGAATGGCTTTAATTCCCCACTAAAAAGACAAAGGCTCACTGACTAGATGCAAATGGTCAAGCCCAAGATCAGCCCAGGAAACACACTTAACCCCTAAGAATAAAACTAGACTTAGGGTTAAGGGATAAAGACAATAATCAAGGCAAATGTAAATCAGAAAAAATATGGAATTGAAATTTTATCTGAACCTATAATTGGATTTAAACAAACAAAAATAAGTAAATACAAAGATAGATACTACACACTTGTCAAAAGAAGCATAACATAAAACAATTTAAATATTTGACATTTACTTACCCAATCTATTTAGGTCATTTCAAAAGTTTTGTCCGTTTTTATGAGTCTAATTTAAACTATAATATCTCAGTGAATATTTATTCCATTTAATCGAAATAGCACCATTTGAATCAGTGCACTTTTGCCAACGTGACACAAGTCGATTAATTCCGTCAGCATAAAAATTGGGTGCTCGGGATTCAATGAAGTCAACGAAAGCCGTATTTGCTAGGTCCTGATTGGCAAAGGTTCTACGGGTGAGAAAGTTATCGAAGTGCTTGAAAAGATGGTAGTTGGTTGGTGAGAGGTCTGAGGAGTATGGTGGGTGGGACAGAACTTCGATGCTCAATTCCTTTAATTTTCGGACGGTGATTTGTGAGATGTGCGGCCGAGCGTTGTTGTGGAGCAGGATCGGACCTCTTCTGTTGACCAGTGCTGGCTGCTGATGACGCAATTTTCAGTACATTTAATTGATTTCCTCACAACAGGACTCTGCTGTGATGGTTTGGTCTGGTTGCAGAAAGTTATAGTGAATCACACCAGCCGCTGACCACCATGATCTTTCTTGGTGGGGTTTCGCCTTTGGGAAGTGCCTGGGTGGCTCATGGGTGTCCAACCACTGTCCTGAACGTTTCCTATTGTTGTACAGAATCCACTCTTCATCATACGTGATGATCCAATCCAAAAAGGGATTGTTTTGGTTGTGCAAAAGCAATGAAGAACAAGCCTCGAAACGTGACAATTTCTGCCGATCGTTTAAATCGTGGGGCACCCACTTTTTGAGCTTTTTGACCTTTCCAATACATTTTAAACCATCAAAAACCACATGGGAGCTGACACCCAGTTCTTCCGCCATCCCACGCACCG